>JAIUJO010002009.1:0-2500 GCA_023846275.1 Vanilla planifolia
AAGAAAAAGAAGAAGTAGTAGTAATTATAATAGAAGAAGAAGATGATGATGAAAAAGAAGAAAATGATGAAGGGGAAGAAGAAGTAGAAGAAGAAGAAGAAGTAAAAGAAGAAGAATAAAAGGCAGAAGAAGAAGAAGAATAAGAAGACTAAGAAGAACAAGAAGACAAAGAAGAAGAGGAAGATGAAGAAGATGTTGAAGAAGAAGAAGATGAGGAAGAATAAGAAGAAGAAAAGAAGAAGAAGAAGAGAAAGTCAAAGAAAAAGGAAAAGAAGAATAAGTATAACAAGAAGAAGAAGAATAAGAGGAAGAAGAAGAAAAAGAAGAAGAAGAGGATGAAGAAAAAGATTTTGATAAAGAAGATGAAGACTAATAATAATAATAAAAATAATAAGAAGGTGGAGAAGAAGAAGATGAAGAAGAAGGAGAAAAAGAAGAAGTAGAAGAAGAAGAAGAAGAAGAGGGAGATGAAGAAGAAGAAGAAGAACAAGGAGAGGAAGAAGAAGAGGAAGATGAAGAAGAAGAAGAAGAAGAAGAAGAACAAGAAGAAGAAGATTAAGATGTGGATGAAGAGGAAGAAGAAGACAAAGAAGAAGAAGAAGAAGATCAAGATGTTGAAGAAGTAGAAGAACGAGAAGAGGAAGCAGAAGAAAAAGAAAAAAAAGAGGAAGAAGAAGAAGAAGAAGACGAAAAAGAAGAAGAGAAAGAAAAGGAAGATTAAGAAGAAGAAGAAGACGAAGTAAAGTAGAGGAAGAAGAAGTAGAAGAAGAAGAGGAAGAGGTACAAGATGTTGATGAAGAAGATGAAGAGTATTAATAATAATAAGAAGAAGAAGCAGAAGAAGTAGAAGTAGAAGAAGAAGACAAAGAAGAAGAAGTGGAAGAAGAAGAAGAAGAAGAAGAACTAGAAGTAGTAGGAGAATTAGAAGAAGTAGATGATGTTGAAGAAAAAGAAGTAGAAGAAGAAGATGAAAAAGAAAAAGCAGAAGAAAAATAAGAAGAAGAAGAAGGAGAAGAAGAAGAAGAAAAGAGGAAGAAGAAAAGGAAGTAGAGAGGAAGATGAAGAAGGGTAAATTGAAGAGGAAGAAAAAGAAGAAGAAAAAGGAGAAAAGGAAGAAGAAGAAGAAGAAGAAGAAGATGATGATGATGATGAAGAAAAAGGAGAAGGAAGGGAAGGAAGGAGGAGGAGGAGGAGGTTGAGGTAGAGAAGAAGAAGAAGAAGAAGAAGATAAAGATGAAGAAGAGAAAGAAGAACAAAAAGAACAAGAAGAAGAAGAAGAAAAAGAAGGAGAAGATAGAGAAAGAGAAGAAGAAAGGGAAGTAAAAGGCGAAGAAGAAGAAGAGGAAGAAGAAGAAGAAAAGAAGAAGAAGAAAAAGAAGAAGAAGAAGATGAAAAAGAGGAGGAAGAAGAAGAAGAAGAAGAAGAAAATGAAAGAGAAGAAGAAGAAGAAGAGGAAGAAGTAGAAGATGATGATTTTGATTATGAAGAAGAAGAAGAAGAAGAACAAGAAAAAGAAAAAGTAGAAGAAGAAGAAGAAGAAGAAGAAGAAGAAGAAAAAAAGAAGGATAAAAAGAAGCAAAAGAAGCAGGATAAGAAGAAGAATAAGAAGAACAAAAAGATAAGAAATAAGAAAAAAAAAAGGAAAAAGTGCAAGAGAAGAAAAATTTGAGGAAGAAGAAGAAGAAGAAGATGGAGGAGTGGGAGGAAAAGAAGTAGGAGAAGAAGAAGATGACGAAGAACAAGAAGAAAAAGAAGAAAAAGGAGGAAACAAGGAAGGAGGAGGAGGAGAAGGAGGAGGAGGAGAAGAAGAAGAACGGAGGAGGGGGAGAAGAAGAAGAAGAAAAAGAAGGAAAAGAAATAGAAGAAGAAGACAAAGTAAAGGAAGAAGAAGAAGAAGAAGAGGAAGAAGTGGAAGATGTTGATGACGAAGATGAAGAGTAATAACAAAAAGAAAAAGAAGGAGAAGAAGTAGAAGAAGAAGAAGAAGAAGAAGGAGAAGAAGAAGAAGAAGAAGAAGAAGAAGAAGAAGATGATGATGATGAGGAAGGAGAAATGGAAGAAGAAGAAGAAGAAGAACTAGAAGTAGTGGGAAAAGAAGAAGTTGATGATGACGATGAAGAAGAAGAACAAGAACAAGAACAAGAAGAAAAAGAAAAAAGGAAGGAGTAGAATAAGTAGAAGTCGAAGGAGAAGATGAAGAAGAAGAAGAGGAAGAAGAATACGAAGAAGAAGATGAAGATGAAGAAGGGGAAGATGAAGAGGAAGAAGAAGAAGAATAAGAAGGAGAAAAGAAAGAAGAAAGAAGAATAAAAAGAAGAAGAAGATGATGATGATGAAGAAAAAAAGGGCATAGAAGAAGAAGAAGGAAGAGGTGGACCAGGAGGAGGAGGAGGAGAAGGAGACAGAGAAGAAGAAGAAGAAGAAGAAGAAGAAGAAGAAGAGGCTGAAGAAGAAGAAGAAGAAGAAGAAGTAGAAGAATTAGAAGAAGCACAAGAATAAC
>JAIUJO010002009.1:17500-22500 GCA_023846275.1 Vanilla planifolia
TTATTATTTTTCTTCTTCTCCATTAAGTTTTTCTTCATCATCTTCTTCTTCTTTTTCTTCTTCATCATCATCATCATCTTCTTCTTCTTCTTCTTCTTCTTCTCTTTTTCCTTCTACTTCTTGATCTGCTACTTCTTTATCATCTTCTTTTCATCATCTTCTTCTTCTTCTTCTTTTTCTTCTTCTTTTTCCTTCTCTTCTTCTTCATCTTCTTCATCTACCACTTTCTCTCCTTCTTCTTCCTCTTCTTCTTCTGCTTCTTCTTCCTCTTTTTCTTCCTACTCCTCCTCTTCTTCTTCTTCTGCTTCTTCTACTTCTTCTTCTTTATCTCCTTCTTCTTCTTCTTCTTCTTCCACTTCTTCTATTTATTCTTCTTCTTCTTCTTCTTCTTCTTCTTGTACTTCTTCTTCTTCTTGTTCTTCTTCTTCTTATACTTCTTCATGTTCTTCTACTTCTTCTTTTTCTTCTTCTTCCCCTTCTTCTCCTTCCTCCTCTTCTTCTTCTTCCTCTTTTACTTCCTCTTCTTCTTCTTTTTATTCTTCCTTCTTCTTCTTCTTCTTCTTCTACCTCTACTTCTTTTTTTTCTTCTTCTGTTTCTACTATTCCTCTTCTACTTCTCCTCCTTCTTCTTCTTCTCCATATACTTCTTAATCTTCTACTTCAAGTTGTTCTTGTTCTTCTTCTTCTATTTTTTCATCTTCAACTTCTTATTCTTCTTCTTCTTCTTCTCTTTCTTCTTCTTTCTCTTTTTCTTCTTCTTCTTCTTCTTGCACTTCTTCAACCTTTTCTTCTTCTTTCTCTTTTCCATGTTCTTCTTTTTCTCCTTCTTCTTCTTCTTCTTCTTGTTTTACTTCTTCTTCATCATCTTCTTCTTCCTCTTCTTCCTCTTCTGCTTCTTCTTCTTCTTCTTCTTCTTCTTCTTTCTCCTCCCTTTCTTCCACTTCCTCTTCTACTTCTACTTCTTCTTCTTCTTCCTTTTCCTCTTTTATTCTTCTTCTTCTACTACATTACTACTACTACTTCTTCTTCATCTTCTTTTTCTTGTGACCCTGCTTCTCCTCTTTCTTCTTCTCCTCCTTCTTTTAATTCTTCTTCTTCTAATTCTTCTTCCGTTTCTTCCTCTTCTTTTTTGGCTTTGTGTTCTTCGCCTTCTTCATTTTCTTCTTCCTCTTCTTCTTCATTTTCATTATCTTTTTCTTCTTCATCATCTTCATCTTCTTCTTCTTCTTCTTCTTCTTCTTCTTCATCTTCTTCTTCATTTCTTCTTCTCCTTCTTTTTTTCCTTCTTCTTCCTCTTCTTCTCCTTCTTTTTCTTCTTCTTCTTCTTCTTCTTCTACTTGCTCTTTTTCAACCTTTTCTTCTTCTTTCTCATTTTCATCTTCTTCATTTTCTTTTTCTTCTTCCTCTTTATCTTCTTCTTGTTCTTCTTCCTCTTCTTCATCTTCTTCTTCTTCTTCTTCTTCTTCTACTCCTACTTCCTCTTCTTCTTCTTCTTCTTCTTCATCTTCTTCTTCCTCTTCCTCTTCTTTTCTTCTTCCTCCTCTTCTTCTTCTTCTTCTTCTTCTTCTTTCTTCATATTCTTCTTCTTCTTACTTGCCTTCTTCTTCTTCTTCTTGTGACCTTCCACCTCCTCCTTCTTCTTCTTCTCCTTCTTCATCATCTACTTCTTCTTCCACTACTTCTTCTTCTTCTTCTTCTTCTTCTTCTTCTTCTTCATCTTCTTCTTCTTCTTCTTGTTCTTCCACAACTTCTTCTTTTACTTGCTCATCCTCTTCTGCTTCTGCTTCTTCTTCTTCTTGTTCTTCTTGTTCTTCTTATTCTTCTTCTTCTTCTTCCTCTAATTCTTCTTCTTCTTCTTCTTCTCCTTCTCCTCCTCCTCCTGCTTTTTTTTCTTCACCTTCTTCTTCTTCTTCATCTTCTTCTCATTCTTCTTCTCATTCTTCTTCTTCTTCTTCTTCTTATAGTCTTCTTCTCCTTCTTCTTCTTCTTCATCTTGTTCTCCCTCTTCTTCTTCTTCTTCTTACACATCTCCTTCTTCTTCTTCTTCTGCTTCTTTCTTCCATTTCTTCTTCTTCCTCTTCTTCTTCCCCTTATTCTTCCTTCTTTCTTCTTCTTCTCCTTGTTCTTACTTCTTCTTCTTCCTCTACTTCTTCTTCCTCCTCCTCCTCTTCTTCTTCATCTTCTTCTTCTTCTTCCACTTCTTCTTATTCTTCTTATTCTTCTTCTTTCTCTACTTCTGCTTCTTCTTCATCATCATCATCATCATCTTGTTCTTCTTCTTCCTCTTCTTCTTCTTTATCTTTTTCTTCTTCATCTTTGTCTCTTCTTCTTCTACTACTACCACTACTACTTCTCCTTCTCCTCCTCCTTCTTATTCTTCCTCTTCTTCTTTTTCTTCTCGTTCTTCTACTTCCTCTTCTTCTACTACTACTTGAACTTCTTCTTCCTCTTCTGCTTCTTCTTCTTCTTGTTGTTTTTCTTCTTCTTCTTCTTCTTCTTCTTCTTCCTCTTATTATTCTTCTTCTTCTTCCTCTTCTTCTTCTTCTTCTTCATCTTCTTCTCCTCCACCTCCTCCTACTTTTTCTTCTCCTTCATCTTCTCCTCCATCTTCTTCACGTTCTTCTTCTCCTTCTTCTTCTTCTTCTTCTTCTTTATTATTTCTTCTTCTTCTTCTTCTCCTTCTACTTCTTCCTCTTCTTCTGCTTCTTCTTCTTCTTCTTCTTCTTCTTCTTCTTCTTCTTCCCCTTCACCATCTTCCTCTTCTTCTTTTTCTTCTTCTTATAGTAGTGCTTCTTCTTCTTTTTCTTCTTCTTCTTCATCTTCTTCTTCTTCTTCTTCTTCTTCATCTTCTTCTATTATTGCTACAATTACTACTACTTCTTTCTTTTCTTCTTCTTCTCTTCCTCTTCCTGTTCTTCTTCTTCTTCTTCCTCTTCTTCCACTTCTTCTTCTTCCACTTCTTCTCCTTCTTCTTCCTCTTGATCATCATCTTTATCTTTTTCTTCTTCTTCTTCTTCCTCCTTTTCTTTTCTTCTTATACTTCTTTTTCCACTTTTACTTCTTTATCTTCTTCTTCCTCCTCTTCTTCTTCATCCTCTTCTTCTTCTTTGTCTTCTTCTTCTCCTCCTTCTTCTTCTACTACTACTACTGCTTCTTTTTCTTCATGTTCCCTTCTTCTTTTTCTTCTTCTTATTATTTTTCTTCTTCTCCATTAAGTTTTTCTTCATCATCTTCTTCTTCTTTTTCTTCTTCATCATCATCATCATCTTCTTCTTCTTCTTCTTCTTCTTCTCTTTTTCCTTCTACTTCTTGATCTACTACTTCTTTATCATCTTCTTTTCATCATCTACTTTTTCTTCTTCTTTTCCTTCTCTTCTTCTTCATCTTCTTCATCTTCCACTTTCTCTCCTTCTTCTTCCTCATCTTCTTCTGCTTCTTCTTCCTCTTTTTCTTCCTACTCCTCCTCTTCTTCTTCTTCTGCTTCTTCTACTTCTTCTTCTTTATCTCCTTCTTCTTCTTTATCTCCTTCTTCTTCTTCTTCTTCTTCCACTTCTTCTATTTATTCTTCTTCTTCTTCTTCTTCTTCTTCTTCTTGTACTTCTTCTTCTTCTTGTTCTTCTTCTTCTTATACTTCTTCATGTTCTTCTACTTCTTCTTTTTCTTCTTCTTCCCCTTCTTCTCCTTCCTCCTCTTCTTCTTCTTCCTCTTTTACTTCCTCTTCTTCTTCTTTTTATTCTTCTTTCTTCTTTTTCTTCTTCTTCTTCTACCTCTACTTCTTTTTTTTCTTCTTCTATTTCTATTATTCCTCTTCTACTCTCTCCTCCTTCTTCTTCTTCTCCGTATACTTCTTAATCTTCTACTTCAAGTTGTTCTTGTTCTTCTTCTTCTATTTTTTCATCTTCAACTTCTTATTCTTCTTCTTCTTCTTCTCTTTCTTCTTCTTTCTCTTTTTCTTCTTCTTCTTCTTCTTACACTTCTTCTTCTTCTTCTTCTTCTTCTTCTTCTTCTTCTTCTTCTTCTTCTCTTTTTCTTCTTCTTCTACTACTTCTGTTTCTTCTTCACCTTCTTCTTCTTTTATTTCGTCTTCCTCTTCTTCTTCTTCATCATCGTCATCATCATCTTTTTCTTCTTCTCCTTCTTCTTCTTCCTCTTCTTCTCCTTCTCCTTCTTCTTCTTCTTCACTTCTTCTCCTTCTTTTTTCCTTCTTCTTCTTCTTATTCTCCTTCTTTTCCTTCTTCTTCTTCTTCTTCTTCTTCTTTTTATTCTTACTCTTCTTCAACATCTTCTTCTTTCTCTTTTACAACTTCTTCTTTTTCTTCTTCCTCCTCCTCTTAATCTTCTTCTTCTCCTTCTTCTTCTTCTTCTTCTTCTACTTCTTCTTGTTCTAATTCTTCTTCTTCTACTTTTTCTTCCTCCACTTCTTCTTCTTCATCATCTTCCTCTTCTCCTTCTTCATCTTCTTCCACATTCTCCTCCTCTTCTTCTTCCACTTCTTCTTCCACATCTTCTCTTCTTCTTCTTCCCCTTCTTCTCTTCTTCTTCTTCTTCTACTTGTTTTCTTCATCTTCTTCATCTACTACTACTTCTTCTTCATCTTCTTCATCTTGTGACCTTCCTCCTCCTTCATCTTCTCCTTCTTCTTCTTCTATTTCTTCTTCTGTTTCTCCCTCTCTTCTTGTTCTTCTTCTTCATCTTCTTCATTTTCTTCTTCCTCTTCTTCATAATTTTCATCTTCTTCTTCTTCTTCATCTTCTTCTTCTACTTCTTCTTCTCTTCTTCTGCTTCTTCATCGTCATCATTTTTTCTTCTTCTTCTTCTTCTTCTTCCTCTTTTTCTTTTTCTTCTTTTTCTTCTTCTTCTTCATTTCTTCTTCTCCTTCTTCTTTCTTTCTTCTTCTTCTCCTCCTCCTTCTTCTTCTTCTTCTTTTTCTTCTTGCTCTTCTTCAAACTTTTCTTCTTTTTTTTCTTTTTCATCATCTTCGTTTTCTTCTTCTTCGTCCA
>JAIUJO010002009.1:27500-28802 GCA_023846275.1 Vanilla planifolia
ACTACTTTTTCTTCTACATCTTCTTCTTCTCTTCTTCTTGTTCTTCTTCGTCTTCTTCTTCTTGTTCTTCTTCTTCTTCCTCTTCTTCTTCTTCTTCTTCTTCATCCATCTACTTCTTCTTCTTCATCATCATCTTCATGTTGTCCTTCTTCTTCTCATTCTTCTTCTTCTTCTTCTTTTTCTTCTTCTTTTTCCACTTCTTTTTCTTCCTCCTCGTCTTCTTCTTCTTCTCCTCTTCTTCTTCTTCTTCCACTTCTTGTTCTTCTTCTACTTCTTCTTCTATTACTTCTTCTTCTTCTACTACTTCTTCATCTTCTTCTTATTCTTCATCTTCTTCTTTGCCTTTTCTTCCTCTTACTCCACTTCTTCTTCTTCTTCTTCCTTTTCTTCTTCTTCTTCTTGCACTTCTTCATCTTCTTAATCTTCTTCATCTTCATCTTCTTCTTTTTCTTCTTCTTCTTCTTCTTTTTATTGATATTCTTCTTCCTTTTCTTCCTCCTCGTCTTCTTTTTCCTCTTCTTCTTCTTCTTCTTCTTCTTCTTCTCCTTCTTCTTCTTCTTCTTCCACTTCTTCTTCTTCTTCTTCTTCTTCTTTTTCATCTTCTTCTACTTCCACTTATCCTTCTTGTTCTTCTTCCTCTTCTTCTTCTTCTTCTTCTTCTTCTTCTTGTTCTTCTACTTCTTCATCTTCTTCTTCTTCTTCTTTTTCTTCTTCTTCTTTTGCATCTTTTTTTTCTTCTCCCACTTCTTTTTCTTCTTCTTCTTGTTCTTTTTCTTCTTCTTCTTCTTCTTTTCTTCTTCTTCTTCTCTTCTTCTACTTCTTCATTTCTCTTCTTCTTCCTCTTCTTCTTCATCTTCTCCTTCTTCAACTTCTTCTTTTTCTGATCCCGCTTCTAATTCTTCTTGTTCTTCTCCTTCTTCTTCCTTTTCTTCTTCCTCTACCTCTTCTCCTTCAGCATCTTCTTTTTCTTCTTCTTCTTCTTCTTCCTCTTTTTCTTCTTCTTCTTCTTGTACGACTTCTTTTTTTCTTCTCCTACTTCTTCTTCTTCTACGTGTTCTTCTACATCCTCATCATCATCATCATCTTCTTCTTCTATTGCTTTTTCCACTACTTCTTCTTCTTCTTCCCCTCCCTCTTTTTCCTTTCCTTCTTCCACTTCTTCTTCTTCATTTTTCTTCTACTCCTTCTTCTTCCTCCTCCTCTTCTTCTTTTTCTTCTTCTTCTTCTTCTTCTTTTCTTCTTCTTCCATCTCTTCTTCTTCTTGTTCTTCTTCTTCTTCTTCATTCTCTCCTTCTTCTTCTA
>JAIUJO010003201.1:5000-22500 GCA_023846275.1 Vanilla planifolia
TATGTCACATAAATACAATTAAAATACAAAATTAAAATATTTTTTGTTAGACAAAAATGCATTGCTAAAAGTTTATTTATATTAAATTTTTATATTAACAATGAAGATAATAAAAATAATATAATTTATCAATAAAATAAGAGCATATATAACTGCTAAAAGTTGAAACTAACTCTTCTATTACTAAGACAAGAAGTGAACCTCTGTTATGATTATATGATCTTTGCATTAATTTTATATTGAAGTAAAGAAATAGAGTTATAAGCACATTTATAGATAAAAATAAAGCATAAAGTTGCTTGGAATTGAAGGAAACAACTCTATTATATAAATTAAAAGCCTAAAAAACTTATGAACTAAGCAACATTATTTTTTAATTGTCTTATATAAAAAAAAAATTAAAACTAAGCTTGTTGTTTTGGCCAGCTCAAGTCAAAACTAGTTGAATTAGTCTGACTTTGGTTGGTGTCATAATGAAGCTGATGGAAATGATTTTGGATCAGTTTTGTCCACTTTAAACCATGGTATGAACATGTTATACATCACAAGGTAAGTACATTTAAGTGTTCATGCTAAGTTATTCATGAACCATTATTTGCCTCTTCATGGTTATTTACTATAAGATTTTGCATTGGTTTCCCTTCGGGTGTTTCTTGAATATTTTTCTCATATAATTCAGTGGAATCTTTTCAAGTTTTTTGACCAAAAACTTGATGATTTTCTGTACACATCCTACATTTTCAATCTTAAATAAGGGATTTACTCGAAAAAATAAAATTTTACTATTGAATTTTTATAGTAGTTTTCTACATTACATGCTTGATGTAGCAATAGAAATAGTAGGTACATATGAACGGTGATGACGGTTTTCCAAAGAATTATACTTATTTCTTTAGTTTTTCCTGTGCTGGAGTATTTTTGTTGGCATTGCTTGTTTTTAGTTTCAGTTCAAAATTTACCCTTTTAGGAGCCCATTTTTTTCTCTGTATCTTTACATATTCTTTAATCAACCTATATGTGCTCTTGGAAAAGAAAAGTTCTGTCCTTGATTCTATCCACAAAAATTGTTGAAAGAGCTCAATGGTTAGGAACTTTGTATTATTCTAGGTGGAGATGTCTTTGGTTGCATTTTGCAAACTGCCACCAAATCTTAAGTGATTAATGAAGGTTAGGATTATGACGTAATATTGTTAAATGTTATTGAAATGTTGTGTTAAATAATCTATTTTTTGTTGTCATTCATTTTAAAGAAATTGATAAAACTATCCTTTGGCTTTTTGGTTAAGAAATATTATGAAAAATAATAATTATATGCTATAAGGATAAAAAGGTTTTTTGGACAATTTAAATTATATAACGAAAGTATAGTTGTGGCCCTCATTGTTTTAAAAATAAATCGAACTTCTGATAAAAATGCTTATTTTAAACTATAGAAATCACATCCTTTGTGTTGTGGCTTGGTGCACCCCTCCAGTTTATCTTTTGTCCAGTCAATAGTGCTGTATTGTGTTGTGTTGTATATGTGTTTGTATGTTTATATTTGAAGTGCTATGATGTACCCAGACAATGTCTATTTATATCAACCGTCACTGCACTTGAACATATTTTGTAGTTTGTTCCCTTAAGCCTTATTAAACGAAACTATGTTGACTTGAAATTTGAAAGGTTTACAATTCTCATGTTGATGACTTTTTGAGATTTGGCAAATTTTGTTGTGTTGCTTGCCCCAATTCTTTTTTTCAGAATTTTGACAGGTTTTTTATTTCTAACATTTATTTAGATTTGGTTACCCATTAAACTATTTCAGAAGCTTGAAAGCTTGTAGGTTGTTATGTAAATACAGGTTTATAACTTTGATGTAATATTTTTTAAAAAATTACATTGTTTTTCTTGTGTTTTATTATTGAAAAATTTCCCTATCATTTACCAAGATTTTTTGTTTTCTGTGTGCCTTGTTTGTCTTCACTTCCAGCATTGCCATTCTGATCTGATGCTGGAAAAGTGGTTCTCTTTCCTTCAGATTTGCATCACGTTAGATTTGCTACAACAGTAAGATATGTATATGGATGATCATGGGGCATGGGGACAAGGTTTGTGCTGAACAGGGTGGAGGATGCAATAAGATTCGCACTTGACTTTGAATCGTTGGTTAACTTAGACGTTTTCCATTTGATTTAAAATAAGTGTGAAAACTAAGATGAGTTGGTAGCCCATGGGAATTTTTTGATATTACAAGGGATAATCTACTGTCTTCATGGTGGTTGTATGCTTAAGGTTAGGAATCAAAGCTTGAACTTAGTGTTATTAGGAAAAAGCAGATGCTAAAGCTCTGATAACAAAATTTGAAACAGTGCAATTGAGAGGAATGAGGACTCATGTTTTCATCGTCAAAATGGAGTGGCAATGATGGAAGTGAAAGCAAACAAGGCATATGGAAGCAATCACAGTAAACAAAAAATTTGGACAAACTTTGTGAAAAAGTTGTGGTAAATGGAATGTAATCAAAATAGAGAAATTTCAGAAACTTGAAGTATCAAAGCTGTAGAACTGGACAAGACTAACAATATATAAAGTTTCAAAGTTTTCTTGAATGGCTTGGTGAGGTAATGAAATCAAATAGTAAGTTGTGCTAAAAATAGAAAACATGTCAAAATTCTTGATAAATCATTGGACAAAGAAATTGGCCAGATCTTAGAAAGTTGTCAATGTTGAAGTAGTTGATCTACTAAAGATCTAATGGCTTTGCAAATTTTAGATTGATGTCATTTTATTTGAGTTGGCTAAGAGGATAAACTTCTAGTTCTATCTAACAACCTTAATCTTTGTAACATATTGGCCTAGGGTTCTTCAAGCTTAAGTTTTGAGGCCTTGCAATATTAAGAGTTGGTTTAGTATAGCTGCTGTTGAATGTTAGGTTGATTAGTGAATAAGTTGGTTTGAAAAGTGTTGTTGTTTATGGTATTGAAAAGTTGTGCATTTGGCAAATATTTTGTCAATAAACACTTAATGTTGTGAAATTACTATATTGTTCGATTTTTTTGATAAAATAGTGAGCTAAAATTTTAAGTGTTATTTTAGAACGTCAAAATTGTTGTTTTGCTCTTCTTATTTTTTTGTTTTTTTTTTTGGGTTGAAAAGGTGTGTTTTGAAATGTGATCGGACAAATATTAAGTTGTATTTCTAAAAGGATTGTTTGTTAAAAGGCGAATTTTGTGAACAATGTACCAAACATTGATTAAATTTGTAGAGGGATTGATGAATTAGGATTGGTCCAAGTTCTACAAAATTTGGGATTTGTTCACTTGGCAAACAATTTGAACACAAAGGTGACATGTATATTATTGTTTAGCCACATGGAACAAAAACAAGGGAAAAAAGAACACCTGAAAAATTGACAAAAAGGATAGATTGGTGACACCGTGACGACGACTTCAATACAATCTTTGCAACCACAAGCTCTGTCTAGAGCATAATACCACACAGTGATGCTTACACTTGTCTTGGAAAACACAATTAGACAAGATTTTTTACCAAACTCAGGAAAAATGTGAGGAATTCTCCAAGAACAGATTTTTTTATAAATAGTAATTAAACTATTCTAGGGTAACATCTCAAATTCAAAAGCAAATAGCTATCTAACTACTTGGGACCACCCAAATTGTAATGAAAATTTTACAAACTGCATGACCTTGGATTGATCAACTGGATTAATTGAGCTTTTCATTTCTTTGTGTTCCACATATTTGGATCATCTAAAGTGACTATTATGTTGACCTATTCAACCATTTTCATATGACATTATTTATAAACCTTAATCAAATAATTGTGAACTAGGTATTTTTTATTGTGGACACAAAACTTTTACTCTACACATTTGGGTCATCCAAAGTGACCCAAATGTTGATCTATTCAAATATTTTTGTGAGAAAGATGTACTTTTAAAGGTTAATAAAATACTTAAGGGAATGCAAGATATGTGAAGTATCATTTATCTCATATGTTTGAATTTGGAACCATTTTTATGTGTGAAAATTGTAAGTTGGTGTTCAAATTGAAATTCTTTTTTCTTTATGGAGAAAATGAAATGTGGTGGTGTAAACGATGTTCAATGTTGCACATGATTCTCAATTCCTTGTGCCTTCTAATGTTTGACTTAGAATGGAAAATTTTGAGAATGTTTTTACTACTTATACTTTTTTTGGCAAAGTATTTCTTTGGCTTGGCTTGTTAAAACCCTAATATCTACACTCGTTAGTTTGGAAAATGTATTCTAGTGAATCCAATTGATGAATCACATTTTGTTGTTGGATGAGAAATGTTGTTGAGAGTTATCATGTCACTTCTTGTTGAACAAGCTTTTCATCCCCAAATACAAACTCAATATTGAAAGTCTTATAGTAAATCATCAACCATAAGATTTTTGCCTTAAGAAGGAAATGATTGGATATTCTCTAGATGTTTTTGTTCTTATTGCTGTCTACATCTTGATCTGGTAGTAGCTAAAGAATGCATTCAAGAAGCTAAGATATTGGGATTTAGTTGTATAGTCCACCAAGTTGTTGGTTTTGGAAGTGGGTAGGAATCTTTTAAAAATGCTTGGTGTAATATCATGAAATTGACATCTTATTCTATCTTTCTCTCCACTTTGTCTTACTTTTCTTTACCAATATGATATTTGTCATAGCCTAATTCACAGTGACAGTTCAGGAAGATCGTTATAGCAGGTTAGTTATTCACGAATCTATGTCTTTGATTCAAATTCCAAATTGGATATCGTTTGTCCTGATCATGTTGTTCACAGCATTCATGTTTTGGGCATGGAAAGGCAACTTGCCGTCCAATACTAGTCACGAGGTGAGCATCATGCACGCATTGAACACAGAAAGTTTAAAAGAGGGTGAGATCCTTGTTAGAAAGGAATAGCTACCCTCTAAGGTTCCTTACTTTCGAAAACTTCCTTTGGATGTTCTCTTGTATCTCACATGGCTCCAAAGCACTGTTTCTCCATTGGACAAAGGAGTTTTCCATTTAAACTTCTTTCTTGCCCCTCGAGTCTCCTTGCAACCTATCATGCATTCATTGTGATGTGATCAATGTATTCCTTAATAGCTAGATGATGCATATCATATAATACATGATACCCTTGGTCCTCAATTAAATCCTTGTTGTTCGTTTTTCAAACCAAATCAATCATCATCATTGGTGAAGCATATACAACTAGCAATGTCTTTACTCTGATGTCCTTGTTGTCCGTTTTTCATACCAAATCAATCATCATCATTGGTGAAGCATATACACCTAGCAATGTCTTTACTCTGATGAATAAACACTTTTGAACACTGTACATTTCTGTAAGAATAGATAATTTTTATTTAGCCAGCATAACGTTTTATCGCAGCTTTTCTGAACAAACCTTTGTTTGGCTGAGGTGTGGTTGATGTTATAGGAAACATTGTTTCTCAATGTAGGTGAATGTTCATATTATTCTTTCCTTTCCTTTGTTTGTGTAAGGCATGACGTATTGTTCTTTTAGTCAAACACTGAAAAGTTGAGAAAAAAATATTACTGAAGCCTCTTGCCCCAAAATGAGAGCAGCCTTAAAATAGCAAGCTTAGCAGAGTATTTGGTGAGATTTCCTTATGAGTGGTATGGAAACCCTTTTTTTGTGTATTGGAGTGATGATTACAGTTAATCACTCTTATGGTTTTGATATTGTGTCATAGTCTTAACATTGACTCCCTATGTGCATTCTTTTGAGATGGCAAGTGATTGATTCAACATGTTTCCTATTTGAGATACTTGAGAGGAATTGAGAACTTTGGAGTTTTTTTTTGATGTTGATATACTATTCATCTAGTATTCTGTGGGTTTTTAAGGTTTTTGGGCTTCATAGAAGTGTGGGCTTAAGCGAATCCAGGGATTTTCATGTGTTTCTTTTTTGGTTGTCATCTTGGGTTTGACTTTAATTGTGTACTGATTTTGGTGTGAATTTTTTTTCCTAAACTGAGCCAAGTTTAATGAGGCAGCTAGGAAGTTATACAATTGCTTACTGAAGCACTTTGAATCTTTCAACTTTTTTATATTTTTCCTTTACATATAGTATTTTAGGTTATGTTGTGCTTCAGTTTATTTGTTTTTTTGCCAACATAATTTTTTAAGGCTCCCAGACCCCTTCTGCTTGATTAGGATAATGTTCAAATGCTTTAAGAGGTGTATAAGTCGGCTTGCATGCAAAATTTCTGGCATGCATCATTTGATGGTTTAATTCATGTATCCTTGTCCTACACTTCTAATGTATGAGATGTTTAGTTTGTATTTTCAAATGTTTGAATCAATGCAAATTTACCTTATCATGAGCAATGCGGTAAAATCTGGACCCTAGGGTATTTGTTGAAGGGACATTGTTATGAACTGTACCTTCAAAACAAATTCTCTCAATTTCAAAACCATATACAGGTTAATGTGTAAGCTAGCTTAAGGCTCCTTTATAAAATAAGATAATATTGATCCAGCTAACTCAAATGAGATGGCTGCCTGTTTGCATAATTTTGTGTCATTTATACTTTTATATTGACGTTTATTTATATTTGAATTTATTT
This sequence comes from Vanilla planifolia, assembly GCA_023846275.1. Classification (NCBI taxonomy): domain Eukaryota; kingdom Viridiplantae; phylum Streptophyta; class Magnoliopsida; order Asparagales; family Orchidaceae; genus Vanilla; species Vanilla planifolia. The sequence continues at coordinate 11,600 of JAIUJO010003201.1, forward strand.
CATGGAAGCTCTAACTTATATCTTGTGCAAATACTGATCACACTTATGCGGAATAACTGTCATATGCTGCAAGGAATATTGTCTTTGAATGTTCTTGATCAAATACAACAATGTATCTTGCATATTCTGGTATCTGTAGCATGTGATACATATTCACCGGTTTATTACGTACTCTAGGTCACCTATGCCATACAAAGAGGACTCACGATCGCGATCAAGGGGTCGATCACAGTCGAGGTCTCGATCTCCCCAACCTAGGAGCAGGTCAAGGTCACGATCTGCTACCGGAAGGTTTTTTTACCTTGACCGACCCAAAATCGCTCACTTCTTTCAGTTGGTTGTAACACCTAATTCATGGTTGGCAGAGCTGATGCAAGAAATCCTGGAAACACACTTTATGTTACCGGCCTTTCTTCGAGGGTTACTGAAAGGGACCTTGAGGAGCATTTTTCCAAAGAGGGCAAGGCAAGTGCTATTTTTTTTTCCTATTCAATTTTTACCGTGAAGCGTGATGCCATATCTGTGCAGGTTGCCGAATGCCGCCTTATTGTGGAGCCCCGCACACGCATTTCTCGAGGTTTTGCATTTCTTACCATGGAAACCAATGAAGCTGCGGATCGCTGTGTGAAGTATCTTAATCAATCAGTTTTGGAGGGCCGATATATAACAGTTGAGAAGGTAAAGTTATTCTCGTGAATGTCAAGTATGAGAATAGAAATGGTTTTTTTATGTTCACCTGTTATTTGACTTGAAGGTTTTTGGCTATATTCAGGACGCAATTGCGTCAGCTATGTTGGCAGCAATCAAAAGATGATCAGTTCTTCATCTCAACCTAGTCTTACAGACTGATGAATGGCCAGCTTAATCAAATTCCATGAATCACATCAACTTAACATAGCAAAATTGCTCAACTAAACTTCAGCATTCACCCCAACTACTAATCAACAACGGACATTACCAACTCTGTAATCAGGCATTTATGGTATCTTATATCCAGCATTCATTCATTTGATGACCTCGTAGGCATGCCTTAGCCCTAGTGCTTTCTTAGTTTGTTTTTCTTTAAGATCGTTGGCCATTCTTGTCCATATTTGTTTCTTGGAGAATAACTTGAATGATTTTTTTTTGGTGTAACATACATTTCTCATCTCCTTTGGATTCTTTTTTATTGTAGGCAACATTTTAGTTTTGAGGCTTCTTTTATTTTTGTTTCAGTCAAGACGAAAGCGAGGAAGGACTCCTACACCTGGACAATACCTTGGGCTGAAGAATTCACGCGAGTCCAGTGAGTTGAATCGAATTTCTTGTCTAATATGTTCTATGCATTTTATTTTCTTGGTTGTGTTTCACTTTGTTTTATTGAAGGTTTGTTTGGGAGGTAGTTCCCTTAGTGATAACTTACCATTTTTTGAAGTCATATGATGTAGAACAAGATACCATGGAGCAATAGTATAGAAAAATCAAGTCAACCATTACTATAAAACAAAGTTGAGTCAAATGCCAAAAAAATGTTTAAAAAACAAGGTCAAAATGTTTGTCTTCTTCTTTTACTACTTCTTCACGATTTTCTTCTTCTTCTTCTTCTTCTACCTCTTCTTCTTCTTCTTTGACTTCTTTTTTTCCATCTTCTTTTTCTTCTTCTTTTTCTTCTTCATCTTCTTCTTCTTGATCATCTTCTTCTTCTTTTTTTTTTCCTTCCTTTTCTTGTTCTTTGTCTTCTTCTTCTTTGGCTTCTTCTACTTCTTCATCTTTTTTTTCTCCTTTGCCATCTTCTTTTTCCTCTTTTTCTTCTTCGTCATCATCATTGACGTCAGATTCTTCTTCTTCTTCTTCTTCTTCTACTTTTTCTCCTTCTTCTTATTATGCTTCTTCTTCTCCTTCTTATTCTTGTCCTTATTCTTCTTCTCCTTCCCCTTCTTTTTTATTCTTTGTTTTGACTTCTTCTTATTCTTATTCTTATTCTTCTTCTTCATCTTCTTCTTCTTCTTTTTCTTCTTCATCTTCTCCTGCTTCTTCTTATTCTTCTTCTTCAACTTCTTCTACTCTTTCTTCTTCTTTTACTTATTGTTCTTCTTCTTCTCATTCTTCTTCTTCTTTTATTTCTACTTCTTCTTCTTCAAGTCTTTCTTCTTCTTCTTCTTCTCTTCTTGTTCTTCCTTTTCTTCAACTTCTTTTTATTATTATTCTTCTTCTACTACTTCTACTTCTCCTTTTTCTTCTTTGTCATCCAGTTCTTGTTCTTCTTATTTTTTTCTTCTTCTACTTCTTTATTTTCATCATCATCATCTTCTTTTTCTTCTTCTTCTTCTTTGTCTTCTTCTTCTTCTTCTTCTTTATCGTCTTCTTCTTCTGCTTCGTCATCTTCTTCTTCCTCTTCTTTTTCTTCTTCTTCTTGTTCTTCTTCATTGTATTCTTCTTCTTCTTATTATTCTTCTTCGACTTTGTGTTCTTCTTATAATTACTCTTCATCTTCTTCTTCACCTTGTTTTACTTCTACTTTGTCTTCTTCTTCTTCTTCGTCATCGTTTATTTCTTTTCGTTCTTCTTTTTCCCCATTTTCTTCTTCTACTTCTCCATCTTTTTCTTCTTCTTCATCTTATTCTTCTTCTTCTTATTCTTTTTCTCCTTTTTCTCTATCTTCTCCTTCTTCTTTTTCTTCTTCTACTTCTTCTTCTTCTTCTTATTCTACTTCTTCTTCGTCTTATCTGTCTTCTTCTTCTTCTTCTACTACTTCATCTTTCTCTTCTTCTTCGTCTTAATCTTCTTCTTTTCTTCTTCCTCTTCTTCTTCTTCTTCTTCTACTTCTTCTTCTTCTTCTTCTTGTTCTTCTACTTCATCTTTTCTTTCTTCTTCTTCTTCCTCTTCTTCTTATTCTTCTTCTTCTTCTTCATCATCATATTCTTCTTATTCTTCATCTTCTTCCTCATTTTCTTCATCTTCTTCTTCCTCTTCATCTTCTTCTTTTTCTTCGTCTTCTTCTTTTTCTTCTTCTTTTACAAATTTGACTTCTTCTTTTGTTTCTTATTCATCTTTCTCTTCTTCTTTGTCTTATTCTTCTTCTTCTTCCTCTTCTACTTCTACTTCTTCTTCTTCTTCTTTTTCTTCTTCTTCATCATCTTCCACTTCTTCTTCTTCTCCTTCTTCTTTGTCTTCTTCTTCTTCTCCTTCTTCTTTGTCTTCTTCTTCTTCTACTACTTATTTTTCTTCTTCTTTTTCTTGATCATCTTCTTCTTCTACTACTTCTTCTTCTTTGTCTTCTTCTTTTTCATCTTTTTCTTTTTCTTCATCTTCTTTTTCTTGTTCTTTGTCTTCTTCTTTTTTTTCATGTTCTTCTTCTTCTTCGTTTTCTTCATCGCCATCATTGTCTACTTCTTCCACTACTTCTTTTCCTACTACTTCTTCTGCTTCTTCTTTCCCTTCCACTTCTTCTTCTCCTCCTCCTCCTTCTTCATGTTCTTCTCCTTCTTCCCCTCATATTTCTTTTTCTTCTTCATATTATTATTCTTCTCCTTCTTCTTCTTATTCTTCTTCTTCTTCTTTTTCTTCTTCTTCTTTGCCTTCTACTTCTTCTTTATCGTCCACTTCTTTTTCTTCCACTTCTTATTATTATTGTTCTTCTTCCTCTTCTTCTTCTTTGTCTTTTTCGTCATCTTCTTCTTCTTTTTTTAGTTCATCCTCTTCTTCTTCTTCTTCTTCTTCTTCGTCTTCTAGTTCTTTCTTTTCTTCTTCTTCTTTATCTTCTTCTTCTTCTAATTCTTCTACTTCTTCTGGTTTTTGTTCTTCTTCTACTTCTTTCTCTTCATCTTCTTTTTCTTCTTCTTCATCATCATCTTTTCTTCTTCTTTCATCTTCATCAACTTCTACTTTTTCTTCTTCTCCTTCTTCTTCTTCTTCGTCTTTGTTTTCTTTTTCTTCTTTTTTGTCATCTTCCACTTCATCTTCTTCTTCTTTCTTCATATTCTTTGTCTTCTTCTTCTTCTTCTTCTTCTACCACTTTTCTTCATCATCTTCTCCATCTTCATCTTCTTTTTCTACTTCTTCTTCCTCTTCTTCTTCTTCTTCTTCTTCTTCTTCTTCCTCTTCTTCTTCTTTGACATCTTTTTCTTCTTCATCTTTTTCTTCTTCTTCTTCATCTTCTTCTTTTTCTTTTTTGTATTTTTCTTCTTTTATGCCTTGTTCTTCTTCTTCTTCTTTATTGTCTTCTTCTTCTTCTTTATTGTCTTCTTCTTCTTCTTCTTCGTCCGCTTTTTGTTCTTCTTTTCCCTCTTCTTCTTCTTCTTCGTCGTCTTTTTAATCTTGATCTTTTTCCTCTTCTTCTTCTTCTTCTTCTTTTCTTCTACTTCTTCATCAACTTCACCATCCTCTTCCTCTTATTCTTTTCTTCTTCTTCATCTTCTTGCTCTTCTTCTTTGTCTTCTTTGCTTCAACTTTGTCTTCTTCTTCATCATCATTTTCTTCTTCCTCCTCCTCTTCTTCTCCTTCTTCTTCTTCTTCTTCTTCTTCATCACCTTTTTGTTCTTCTTCTTTTTCCTCTACTTCTTCTTCTTCTTCTTCCTCCTCTTTTTGTTCTTCTTCTTTTTCCTCTTCTTCTTCTTCTTTTTCTTCTTCTTCTTCTTCATCAACTTCACCATCCTCTTCCTCTTATTCTTTACTTCTTCATTTCTTGCTCTTCTTCTTTGTCTTCTTTGCTTAAACTTTGTCTTCTTCTTCTTCTTCATCATCATTTTCTTTTTCTTCATCTTCTTCTTGTTCTTCTACTTCGTCTTCTTCTTCTTCTTCTTCTTCTTCTTCTTTTTCTTCTTCTAGTTCTTCATCTTCTTCTTCTTCTTTCTCTTTTGTCTTCTTCTTCAGCTTCTTTTTCTTCTTCTCCTTTTTGTTCTTCTTCTTCTTCGTCGTCTTCATCATCATCATCTTCTTCTTCTTCTTCTTCTTTCTGATCTTCTTCTTCATCATCACCTTCTTCTTCTTCTTCTTATTCTTATTCTTCTTCCTCTTCTTCTATTTCTCTTTCTTCTTCCTCATCTTCTGCTTCGTCCTTGTCTTTTTCTTCATTGTCTTCTTCTACTTCTTGCTCTTCTTCTAGTTCTTCTTCTTCTTCTTCTATGACTTGTTCTTCTTCTTCATCTTCATCTTCGCCTTCCTCCTCTTCTTCTTCTTCTTCCTTTTCTTCTTCAGATTCTTCTTCTTCTTCTTCTTCTTATTCTTCTTCTTCTCCTTCTTCTTCTTGGTCTTGTGCTTCTTCTTCTTCTTCTTCTTTTTCATCTCCTTCTTCATCATCATCTTCTTCTTCTTCTTCTTTTTCTTTCTCTTCTTCCACATCTTATTCTCCTTCGTATTCTACTTCCTCTTCTTCTTGTTCTTCTTCTTCTTCTTCTTCTTCTTCTTCTTCTCCTTCTTCTTCTTCTTCTTCTTCTTCATTGTCATCTTCTTCTTCTCTTTCTTGTTCTTCTTCTTCTTCTTCTTCTCCAACTTCTTCTCCATGTTTTCCTCTTCTTCTTCTTCTTCCCCTTCTTCTTCATCTCCTTCTTCTTTTCTTCTTCTTCTTCTTCTTCTTCTTCTTCCCCTTCATCATCATCATCTTCTTCTTGTTTTTGTTTGTCTACTTCTAATTCTTCATCATCATCATCATCAAGTTCTTCTTCTTCTTCTTCTTCTTCTTATTCTTTTCGCTCTTCTTCTTCCTCCTCCTCTTCTTCATCTTCTGCCTCTTTGTCCTTGTCTTGTTCTTCATTGTCTTCTTCTTTTCTTCTTCTTCTTCTTCTTCTTCTTTTTCACCTTCTTTTTCTTCATCTTCTTCTTCTACTTCGTATTCTTCTTCTTCATGTTCTTATTCTTTCCCTTCTTCTTTGTCTTATTCTTCTTCTTCTTCAATTTCATCTATTTCTTCTTCTTCTTCTTTTTCTTTTCTTCTTCTTCTTCATCTTCAACATCTTCTTCTTCTTCTTCTTCTTCTTCTACATCTTCCTCTTATTCTTCAACTTCTTCTTCTTTTTCTTCTTCATCTTCTTCTTCTTCTTTCCCTCCTTCATTGTCTTATTCTTCTTCTTCTGCTTCTTCTTGTTCTTTTTCATCTTGTTCTTCTTCATCATCTTTTTCTTCTTCATCTTCGTCTTCCTCTTCTTCTTCTTGTTCATCTTTTTTTTCTTCCTCCTCTTCTTATTCTTCTTCTCTTTCTTCGTCTTTTTCTGCTTCTACTTATTCATCTTCTTTTTCGTCTTTTCGTCTTGTTCTTCTTATTCTTCTACTACTTCTTCTACTCTTTCTTCTTCATATTCCCCTTCTTCTTTTTCTCCTTCTACTTCTACTTCTTCATCCTCTTCTTCTTCTTCATCTTCTTCTTTTTCTTCATCTTCTTCTTTTTTGTTTTCTTCTTTTTGTTCTTACTATTATTATTATTATTATTATTATTATTCATCTTCTTCTTTTTCTTTATCTTCTTTTTGTTCTATGCCTTGTTCTTCTTTGTCTTCTTCTTCTTTTTCTTACTCTTCTTCTTCTTCTTTTTCTTCTTTGCCATCATCGTCTTCTTCTTCTTCTTCTTTGCCTTCTTCTACTTCTTTTACTTTTTCTCCTTCTACTTCTTCTTGTTCTTTTTCTTCTCGTTCTTTTTCTTCTTCTTGTTCTTCTTTAACATCTTCTCCTCCTCTTTTTTCTTCTTCTTCATCTTCTTCTTCTTCCGCTTCTTCTTCTCTTTCTCCTTCTTCCATGTCCTCTTCTTCTTCTTCTTCTTCTTCTTCTTCTTTTTCTTCTTTTTATTCTTCTTCTTCTTCTTCTTCCTCTTCCACTTCTTCTTTTTCTTTTTTTCTTCTACATCTTCTTCTTCTTCTTCTTATTCTTCTTCTTCTTCTTCTTCTCCTTCATCTTCTTTTTGCCCATTTATTTCTTCTTACTCTTAATCTTCTTGTTTTTCTTCTCGTTCTTCTTTTTCTTTGTCTTCTTCTTTTTTTTTTTCTTCTTCTTCATCATCATCTACTTCTTCTTCATATCCTTCATCTTTTTCTTCATCTTCTTCTTCTTCTTTGTCTTCATCATCTTATTCTTTTTCTTCGTCTTTTTCTTCTTTTTCTTTTTCTTCATATTCTTCTTCTTCTTCTTTTTTTTCTTCTTGCACTTCTTCTTCTTCTTCTTCTTCATTTTTTTCTTCTTCTTCTTCTCCTCCTACTCCTCCTTCTCCTTCTTCTCTTCCTTCTTCATCTTCTTCTTCTTTTTCTTCATTTTCTTCTTCTCCTTCATCATCTTCTTCTTCTCCTCCTTCTTCTTCTTCTTCTTTTTCTTCTTCTTCTTGTTCTACTTCTTCTATTTCTTCTTCTTCTTCTTCTTCTTCTTCTTCTTCTTCTTCTTCTATTTCTTCTTCTCCTTCTCCTCTTCTTCGTCTAGTTCTTCTTCTTCTTACTCTTCTTCTACCTCTTCTTCTTTGTCGTCGTCATCATCATCTTCTTCTTCTTCTTCGTCTTCTTCTTCTTCATCGCCTTCTTCTTATTCTTCTTCTTCTTTGACTTCTTCTTGTTCTTCTTCTTCGTCCATCTCTTCTTCTTCTTCTTCTTCTTCTTCTTCTTCTCCTTCTTCACTTTCTTCTCCTTCTCTTCTTCTTCTTCTTCTTCTTCTTCTCCTTCTTCTTCATCTTCTTCTTTTTCTTCATCCTCTTCTACTACTTCTTTCTCTTCTTCCTCGTCTTATTCTTCTACTTCTTCATCTTCTTCTGTTTTCCTCTTCTTCTACTTCTTCTTTATCTTCTTATTCTCCTTCTTTTTTTTCTTCTTTTTCTTCTTCAGCTTCGCCTTCTTCTTCTACTTTTTCTACTTCTACTTCTTCTTCTTCTTCATTTTTTACTTCTTCTTCAACTTCTACTTCTTCTTTTTCATTTTCTTCTTCTTCTTCTTCTTCTTTTGCTTCTTCATCATCTTCCCCTTCTTCTTCCTCGGCTTCTTCTTCTTCTTCTTCCAATACGTCTTCATCTTCTTCTTCTTCTTCTTCATTTTCTTCTAGTCCTTCATCATCATCATCTTCTTCTTCTTCTTCATCATCTTCCTCCTCTTTTTCTTCTCCCTCCTCCTCTTCGTCTTCTAGATCATCTTCTTCTTCTAACTCTTTTTTACCTCCTTTGTCTTCTTCTTCTTCTTTTCCATCTTCTTTACCTTCCTCTTCTTCTTCTTCTTTTTCTTCTTCTTCTTCTACCTTTTCTTCTTCTTCTTCTTCTTCTTTGCCTTCCTATTCTTCTTCTTCATCTTCTCCTTCATCATCTTCTTCTTACCCATCGTCTTCTTCTTCTTCTTCTTCTTCTTCTTCTTCTTCTTCTTCTTCTTCATCTTCTTCATCTTCTTTTTGTTGTTCATCTTCTTCCTCGTCCTCTTCTTCCTCTTCTTCTTCTTCCACTTCTACCCCTTCTTTCTCTTCTTTGTCATCTTATTCTTCTTGTTCTTCTTCTTTTTACTTCTTCTTCTTCATCTTCCTCCTCCTTGTCTTTGCCTTCTTCATCTTCTTCTTTGTTGTCTTGTTCTCCTTCTTCTTCTTTTTCCTCTTCATCTTTTTCTTCCACTTGTCCTTCGTCATCGTCTTCACCTTCTTCTTCTTCATCATCATCATCAACTTCTTCTTCTTCTTCTACTACTTCTTCTTCTTCTTATTCATTGTCTTCTTGCTCTTCTTCTTCTTCTTCTTCTTCTTCTTCCTCTTCATCTTCTTCTTCGGCTTCTTCTTCTTCTTCCTTTCTTACTTCGTCTTCTTCTTCTTCTTATGCTTCTTCATCTTCTTCTTCTTTCTCTTGATCTTTTTCTTACTCTTCCTCTTGTTCTTCTTCTACTACTACTTTTTTCTTCTTCTTTTTCTTCTTGTTCATCATCATCTTCTTCTTCTTCTTCTTCTTCTTCTTCCTATTCCTATTCTTCTACTTCTTCTTCCCCTTCATCTTCTTCTTCTCCTTCTCCTTCTTCTTGCTTGCCTACTTCGTCTTCTTCTTTTTCTTTTGCTTCTTCTTCACCTTCTTCATCTTCTTCTTCTTTCTCTTCTTCTGTGTATTACTATTCTACTTCTTCTTCTTCTTCTTATTCTTCTTCTACTACTACTTCTTTTTCATCTTGTTCTTCATTTTCATCTTCTTCTTCTTCTTCCTCGTTCTCTTTTTGTTCTTCTCCTCCTTCTTCTTTGTCTTCTTCTACTTCTTCTGCTTATTCTTCTTCTTCTTCTTCTTCTTTTTCAAGATCTTTTTCTTCTTCTTCTTCTTCTTCTTTGTCATCTTCTTTTTCACCTTCTTCTTTTTCTTCTTTTTACTCTTCTTCTTCTTCCTCTTATTCATGTTCTTCCTTTTTGTTTTCTTCTTCGTCTTGTTCTTTGTCTTCTACTTCTTTGTTTTCTTCTTCTTCTTCATCATCTTCTACTTCTTCATCTTATGCTTCATCATCATTGCCATTTTCTACTTCTTCTTTTTCTTCTTATTTTCCTTCCTCCTCATCTTCTTCTACTTCATCTTTATTTTCATCTTCTTCTTCTTCATCATCTTTGTCTTCTACTTCTTCTTTTTCTTCTTCTTCTTCTTCTGAATCTTCTTCTTCTTCTTCTTGTTCATCTTTGTCTTCTTCTTCTTCTTATTCTTCTTCTCGTTGTTCACTTTCTCCTCCTTCTTCTCCTTCTTTTCTTCTTCTTCTTCTTCTTCTTCTTCTTCTTCTTCGTCTACTTCTTCTTCTTTTTCTTCTTCTTCCTCTTCTTCTTCTGCTTCGTCTTTTTGTCATCTTCTATTTGTTCTTCTTGTTCTTCGTCTTCTCCTTCTTCTACTACTACTTCTTTCTCTTCTTCTTCGTCCTATTCTTCTTCTTCTTCTTCTTCTTCTTTCTTCTTCTACTACTTCTTCTTCTTTATCTTCTTATTCTCCTTCTTTTTTTCTTCTTTTTTTAGTTTTTCTTCTTTTTCTAGTTTTTCTTCTTCAGCTTTGCCTTCTTCTTCTACTTCTTCTACTTTTGCTTATTCTTCTTCTTCATTTTTTACTTCTTCTTCTACTTCCACTTCTTCTTCTGCTTCATTTTCTTCTTCTTCTTCGTCTTCTTCATCTTCTTTCGCTTTTTCTTCATCATCTTCCTCTTCTTCTTCTTCCAATATGTCTTCATTTTCTTCTTCTTCATCTTCTTCTTCATCATCTTCTTCTAGTTCTTCATCATCATCATCATCACCATCTTCTTCCTCTTCTACTACCTCTTCTCATCTTCTTCCTCTTCTTCTTCTTCTTCTTCCTCTTAACCCTCTTCTTCTTCTTCCTCTTATCCTTTTTTGCCTCCTTCATCTTCTTCTTCTTTTTTTACTTCTTCTTCATCATCTTCTTGTTCTTCTTCTTTCTCTTCTTCTTTGACTTACTCTTCTTCTTCTTCTTCTTCTTCTTCTTCTTATTCTTCTTCATCTACTTCTTCTTCTTCATCTTTTTCTTCTTCTTTTCCTTCCTCTTCTTCTTCATCTTCTTCGTCTTCTTTATCTTCTTCTTCTTCTTCTGCTTTGTCTTCTTCTTCTTGTTATTCTTTTTCTCCATCTTCTTCTTCTTCTTCTTTGTGTTCTTCTTCTTCTTCTTCTTCGTCTTCATCTTCTTCTAATTCTTCTTCTTCATCTTCTTCGTCATCTTGTTCTTCTTCTTCTTTGTGTTCTTCTTCTTCTTCTTCTTCTTCTTTGTCTTCTTCTTTTTCGTCTTCTTCTTCATCTTCCTCTTGTTCTCCTTATTCTCCTACTTCATCTCCTCCCACTTCTTTCCCTTTTCCTTCGCATCTTCCTATTCTCCTTTTTCTTCTTCGTAATCTTCTTCTTCTTCTTCTTCTTCTCCTTCTTCTCTTTCTTCTTTTTCTTCTACTTTTTCTTCCTCGTCTTCTTCTTCATCATCTTCTTATTTTACTTCTTCTTCTTCTTCTTCTTTCTACTATTCATCTTCT
>JAIUJO010003201.1:27500-28747 GCA_023846275.1 Vanilla planifolia
TTTCTTCGTCATCTTCTTCTTTTTGCACTTCTTCCTCTTGTTCTTCATTTTCTTCTTCTTCTTCTCTTTATCTTCTTCTTCTTCTTCTTATTCTTCTTCTTCTTCTTCTGCTTAGTTTTCTTCGCCTTCGTTTTCTTCTTCTTCTTCTTCTTCTTGTTCATCATCATCATCTTCTTCTTCTTATTCTTCTTCATATTCTTCTTCTTCTTCTTCTTCAAATTCTTCTTCTTTTTTTCTACTTCTTCTTCTACTTTCTACTTCTTTTTCTTCCCCATCTTCTTCTTCTTCATTTTCTTCTTCTTCTTCTTCCCCTTCTTCTTCATCTTCACCTCCTCCACCTTCTTCTTCTTCTTCATCATCATCTTCTTATTCCTTTTCTCTTTCTTCATCTTTTTCTTCTTCTTCATCTTCTTCTTCTACTTCTTCTCCTTCTTCGTCATCTTCTCCTTTTTCTTCTCCTACTTCTTCTTCATCACCCTCTAATTCCTCTTCCTATTCAAATCCTTTTTCTTTTACATCTTCATTTTGTTCTTCTCCATCTTCTTCATCTTCTTCTTCTACTTCCTTTTCTTCTTTTTCTTTCTCTTTTTCTTCTACTTCTTCTTCTTCCTCTTCCTCTGCTCCTTCTTTCTCTTCTTCGTCTTCTTTTTCTTCTTCTTCTTCCTTTTCTTCTTCTTCTTCTTCTTCTTCTTCTTCTTCTTCTACTTACTTCTCTTCTACTCGTTCTTCTTCTTCTTCTTCCTCCACTTCTTCTTCGCCTCCTCCTTCTACATCTTCATCACCTTGTTCTTCTCCTTCTCCTTCTTCTTTATCTTCTTCTTCTTCTTCTTCTTCTTCTTCTTCTTCTTTTTGTTATACTTCTTCTTCTATATCTTCTCCTTATTCTTCTTCTTCTCCTTCTTCTTCTTCTTCTTCTTCTATTTCTTCTTCTTCTTTTTCTTCTTTATTTTCTTATACTTCTTCTCTTTCTTCTTCATTCTTCTTCTTCTTGTACTTCTTCTTCTTCTTCATTTTCTTCCTCTTCTTTTTTCTTTTTTATTCTTCTTCTTCATATTCTTCTTTTACTTCTTCTTCGTCTTCTTCTTGTTCCTCTTCTTCTTCGTCTTCTTCTGTTTCTTCTTCTTTCTCTTCTTCTTATTCTTGTTCTTCTTCTTCTTCTTCGTCTATTTTTTCTTCTTCTTTTTGGCCTTGTACTTCTTCTTTTTCTTCTTGTTCTTCACCTTCTTTTTGTTGTACTACTAGTTTTT
>JAIUJO010003648.1:7500-12500 GCA_023846275.1 Vanilla planifolia
GAAGAAGATCAAGAAGAAGAGGAAGAAGAGGAAGAAGAGGAAGAAAAGGAATAAGAAGAAGATGATGACGAAGTAGAAGGACAAGAAGAAGAAAGAGAAAAAAATGAAGAAATGGAAGAAGGCAAAGAAGTAGGAGAAGGAGAAGAAGAAGAAGAAGAAGAGAAAGATGAAAAATAGGAAGAAGAGGAAGAAGAAGAAGTTGAAAATGAAAAAAAAGAAGAACAACAACAAGATGATGATGATGATGATGATGATGATGAAGAAGAATTAAAAGATGAAGAAAAAGAGGCAAAAGATTAAGAAGGGGAAGAAGGGAAGAAGAAGTAGAAGAAGATGAAAAAGAAGGAGAAGAAGAAGAAGAAGAAGAGGAAGAGGAAAAAGAAGAAGAAGAAGAAGAAGAAGAAGGAGAAGTGAAAGAAAAAGAAGTTGAATTAGAAAGAGAAGTAAAAGGAGAAGAAGAAAATTAAGAAGAAGAAGATGATGATGACGAGTACGAAGAAAAAGAAGAAGAAGAAGAAGATGATGATGAAGAAGAAGAGAAATTAAGAAGAAAAACAAGAAAAAGAAAAGAAGAAGAAGAAAATGCAGAAGAGGATAGAGAGGAAGCATAAGAAGAAGAAGAAGAAGAAGAAGAAGAAGAAGAAGAAGATGATGATGATGAAGAAGAAGAAGGAGACAAAGACGATGAAGAAGAAGAAGAAGAAGAAGAAGAAAAAATTAGAAGAAGAAGAAGAAGAAGAAAATTAGAAGAAGATGAACACAAAGAAGAAAAAGAGGTGGAGGAAAAAGAAGAACAAAATTATGATGAAGAAGAAGAAGAACCAAAAGAGGAGGAAGAGTAAGAAGAAGTAGTAGAAGAAGAAGAAGAGTACGAACTAAAAGTGGTAAAGATGTGGAAGAAGAGGAAGAAGAAGATTAAGAAGGAAAATAAGAATAAGATGAAGAAGAGGAAGTGAACAAGAAGAAGTAGAAGAAGAATAACAAGAAGAAGATGAAGAAGAAGAAGAAGAAGAAGAAGAACACGAAGAGGAGGAGGAAGAAGAAGAAGAAGAAGAAGAAGACGAAGATGAAGAAGAAGAATATGAAGAAGAAGAAGAAGAAGAGGAAGAAGAAAAGGAAGAAGAAGAGGAAGAGGAAAAGAAGAAGAAGGAGAAAGGGATGAAGAAGTACAAGTATAAGAAGAAGCAGGAGAAGAAAATGAAGAAGAAGAAACAGAAGAAGTAGAAGATGGGTAAGAAGAATAAGAAGAAGAAGAAGAAGAAGATGAGGAACAACTAGAATAGTAAAAAGAAGAAGAAGAAGAAGAAGAAGAAGAAGAGGAAGAAGAAAATACGAAAAAGGAAAGAATGAGAAGGACAAGGAGGAGGAGGAGGAGAAGAAGTGGGTAAAGAAGAAGAGGATGAAGAAGAAGAAGAAGATTGAGAATAAAAAAAGAAGATGAAGAAGCAAAAGAAGAGGAAAAACTAGAAGAACAAGAAGAATAAGAAAAAAAGAAGAGGAAGATGAAGACGAAGAAGAAGATGTTGAAGAAGAAGGTTGATAAGTAGAAGAAGAAGAAGAAGACAAAGAAGAAGAAGAAGAAGAAGAGGAATAATAAGAGGAAGAAGAAGAAGAGCCAGAAGAAGAAGAAGAAGAAGAGTAAGAGTTTTAAGAAGAAGAAGAAGTTTGAAAAGAAGAACAAGAAAAGGAAGAAGATGAAGAAGACGAAGAAGAAGAAGTAGAAATAGTAGTAGTAGTAGAAGAAGAACAACAACAAAAGGAGTAAGAAGTGTAAAAGAGAAAGAAGAAGAAGAAGAAGAAGAAGAAGAAGAAGAAGAAGTATAAGAAGAAGAAGGGGAAGAGGTAGAAGAGGAGGAAGAGGAAGAAGAAGAAGAACAAGAAATAGAAAAGAAGTCAAAGTAGAACAAAAACAAGAAAAAGAAGGACAAGAACAAGATTGAGCAATGGAAGTAGATGAAGAAGACGAAAAAGAAGAAGATCAAGAAGTAGAAGAATAAGAAGGATAAGAACAAGAATGCAAAGTAGTAGTAGAAGAAGAAGAAGAAAAAGAAGAAGATGAAGATGAAGAAGAAGACAAAGAAGTTAATGAAGAAGAAGAAGAAGAAGAAGAAAAAGAAGAAAAAGAAGAAAAAGAGGAAGAAGGAGAAGAAGATGTAGAGAAAGAAGAAGAAGAAGAAGAAGAAGAAGAAGAAGCAAAAGAAGAGGGAGAAGGACTTGAAGAAGAAAAAGAAGAACAAGAAGTGGAAGAAGAAGAAGAAGAAGAATAAGATGAAGTAGATGATGAAGAAGAAGATGAAGAAGTACAAGACAGCCAAGAGGAAGAAAAAGAAGAAGAAAAAGAAGATGATGAAGAAGAAGAAAAAGAAGACAACATAGAAGAAGGAGATGATGATGGTGAAGAAGAAGAAGAAGAAGAAGAAGAGGAAGAAGAAGAAGAAGAAGAAGAAGAAGAAGAAGAGGAGCAGGAGGTGGAGAAGGAGGAGGAGGAAGAAGAAAAAGAAGAAGAAGAAGAAGGAGAAGGAGAAGAAGGAGAAGAAGGAGAAGAAGGAGAAGGAGAAGAAGGAGAAGGAGAAAAAGAAGGAGAAGAAGCAGAAGAGGAAGAAAGAGAAAAAATACAAGAAGGAGAAGGAAATAAAGAAGAAGAAGAGAAGATGATGATAATAATGGAGAAGAAGAAGAAGAAAAACGCAAAGAAGAAGAAGAAGAACCCGATTACAAAGAAGAAATAGAACAAGAAGATCAAGAAGAAGAAGAAGAAGAAGAAGAAGCAGAAGAAGAAGAAGAAGAAGAAGTAGAACTAGAAGAAGAAGAAGAATAAGAAGAAGAGGATGAAAAAGAAGAAAAAGAAGAAGAAGAGAAAAAGAAGGTGAAGAAGAAGAAGAGGAAGACGTGGATGAAGAAGAACAAGATGAAGAAGAAGTGAAAGAAAATGAAGAAGAAGAGTAAGATGAACATGAATATGAAGAAGAAGATTAAAAAGAAGAAGAAGAAGGAGATGGATAAGAAGAAGAAGAAGATGACGAAAAAGAAGAGGATGGACAAGTGAAGAAAGCGAAGGAGAAGAAGAAGAAGACGAAGAAGTAGAAGAAGAAGATGATAAAGAAGAAGAAGAAAAAGAAGACGAAGAACAGGTAGAAGAAGAAGAATGAGAACAAGTAGAAGAAGATGAAGAAGAAGAAAAAGGAGAAGAAGAAGAAGATTAAGGAGTAGAAGAAGAAGAAGAAGATGAAGAAGAAGACGAAGAAGAAGAAGAAGAAAAAAAGGAAGAAGAAGAAGAAGAAGAAGAAGAAAATGAAGAAGAAGAAGAAGATCATTGTGATGAAAAAGAAGAATAAGAAGAAGAAGAACAACAACAATAATAATAAGAAGAGGAGGAGGAGGAGGATGGGAAAGAAGAAGTGGAAGAAGAAGAGGAAGAAGAAGATGATGAAGAAGAGCAGGAAGAAGAGGGACAAGAGGAAGAAGAGCAAGAGGAAGAGCAAGAAGGAGAGGAAGAAGAAGAACATGAAGAAGAAGAGGAAGATGAAGAAGAAGAGGAAGAAAAAGAAGAATAAAAAATTAAGAAGAAGAAGAAGAAGAGGAGGAGGAAGAAGATGAAGAAGAAAAGGAAGAAGAAGAAGAAGTACAAGAACAAAAAGTCAGAGAAGATTAATAAGAGAAAGAACAAGAAGAAAAAGAAGAATAAGTAGAAGTAGAAAAAGAAGTAGTAGAAGAAGAAGAAGAAGAAGAAGAAGATGATGATGATGATAATGATGATGATGATGAAGAAGAAGAAGTAGAAGTAGAAGAACAAGCAGATGAAGAAGTGGAAGAAGAAGAAGAAGAAGATTGAGAAGGAGAAGAAGAAGAAGGAGAAGAAGAGGAAGAAGAAGTAGAAGATGAAGAAGAAGAAGAAGAGGATTAAGAAGTAGTACATGTAGAAACAGAAGAAGAAGAAGTAGAAGAAGAAGAAGAAGAAGAAGAAGCAAAAGAAGAAGAAAAGGAAGAAGAAAGAGACGAAGAAGAAGAAAAAGAAAAGGAGGTAGAAGAAGTATAACATGAAGAAGAAGAACAAGATGGAGGAGAAGAAGAAGAAGAAGAAGAATGAAGGAGAAGAAGAAGAATAACCACAAGAAGAAGAAGGAGAAGAAGAAGAATAAGAAGAAGTAGAAGGAGAAGAAGAAGAAGAAAAAAAAGAAGATGAGGAAGAAAAACAAGTAGAAGAAGAAGAAGATGGAGAAGATGAAAAAGATGAAGATGAAGAAGTAAAAGAAGGAGAAGGAGAAGAAGTAGAAGAAGGTGAAGAAGAGGAAGAAGAAAAAGAAGAAGAAGAAGAAGAAGAGGAAGAAGAAGAAGAAGAAGAGGAAGTAGAAATAGACAAGAAGAAGAAGAAGAAGAAGAAGAATATGAGGAGGAAGATGAAGAAAGAAGAAGAAGAAGAAGAAGAAGAACAAGAAGAAGAAGAAAATGAAGAAGAAGAAAAAGAAGAAGAAGAAGCAGAAGAAGAAGGAGAAGAAGAAGGAGAAGAAGAAGAACGAGAAGTAGAAGGAGCAGAAGAAGGAGAAGAAGGAGAAGGAGAAGAAGAAGAAGAAGGAGAAGGAGAAGAAGGAGAAGAAGAAGAAGGAGAAGGAGGAGGAGGAGGAGGAGGAGGAGGAGGAGAAGAAGAAGAAGAAGAAGAAGAAGAAGAAGAAGAACAAGTTGAAGAAGAAAAGGAGAAGTAGAAAAAAGGAAAAAAAAAGGAGAGGAAGAAGAAGAAGAAGATTAGGAGGACGAAGAAAGAGAAGCATAGAAAGAAGAAGAAGAAGATAAAGAAGAAGAAGAAGAAGAGAAGTAGAAGTAGAAGATGATAATGAAGAAGAAGAAGAAGAAGATGAAGAATAAGACGTAGAAGAAGAAGAAAAAATAGAAGAACAAGAAGGAGAAGAAGGAGAAGAAGGAGAAGAAGGAGAGTATGGAGAAGAATAAGAAGAAGAAGAACAAGAAGATGAAGAAAAAGAAGATGAACAGTAGCAAGAAAAAGT
>JAIUJO010003648.1:22500-28718 GCA_023846275.1 Vanilla planifolia
AGAAGGAGAATAAGAAGAAGAACAAGAAGAAGAAGAAGGAGAGGAAGAAGAAGAAGTAGAAGAACAAGAAGAAGAAGAAAAATAATAAATAGAAGAAGGAAAAGATGAAGAAGAAGAAGAAGATGAAGAATAACAAGAAGAAAAAGGAGAAGAAGAAGAAGAAGAAAAAGAGGAAGAAGAAGCAGAAGAGGAAGTAGAAGATGAAGAAGAAGAAGAAGAAGAAGAAGAAGATGTTTAAAAAGAACAAGAACAAGAAGAAGAAGAAAGAGAGGAAGAAGAGAAAGAAGAAGAAGAAAAGAAGAAGAAGAAGAAGAAGTGGAAGAAGAAGAGGTAGAGGAAGAGGAGAAAGAAGAAGAAATAGAGGAAGAAGAAGAAGAAGAAGAGGAAGAAGAAGAAGAAGAAGAAGAGGATGAGGAAGACCTAAAGAAAGAGGAGAATAAGAAGAAAAAGGAGGGGGAAGAAGAAGAAGAGGATGAAGAAGAAGAAGAAAAAGTGGAACAAGAGGGGGAGAAAGAAGAAAAAGAAGATGAAGAAGATGAACTAGAAGTAGAAAATCAAGAAGAAGAAGAAAAAGAAGAAAAGAGAAGAAGAAGAAAAAGAAGACGAAGTTGAAGCAGAAGAAGAAGAAGAAGGAGAAGAAGAAGTAGAAGAAGAAGAAGACGAAGAAAAAAAGGACGAAGAAAAAAAGGATGGAGAAATAAAATATTGAGGTAAAGAAGAAAAAGATGTTGAAGAAGCAAATGAAGAAGAAGAAGACAGAGTTAAAGAAGAAGAATAATAGGAAGAAGGAGAAAAAAAAGAAAAAGTAGAGCTAGAAGTAGAAGAAGAATAAGTAGAAAACAAGGAAGAAGAAGGAGAAGGAGGTGTAGAAGGCAAAGAAGAAGACAACAACAAGAAGTAGTAGTAGAAGAAGATGAAGAAGGAGAGGAAGAAGATGAAGATGAAGAAGAAGAAAAAGAAGAGGAAGAAGAAGAAGAAGAAGGAGTAAAAGAAGACGAGGAAGAAGAAGAAGAAGAAAAGCAAGAAAGAAGAAGAAGAAGAAGAGGAGGAGGAAGAAGAAGAAGAAGAGAGAAGAGGAAGTAGAAAAAGAAGAAGATAAGATTATGAAGGTGCAGGAGGTGGAGGAGAAGAAGAAGAAGAAGAAGAAAAAGAAGACGAAGGAAAAGATTAAGAAGAAGAAGAAGAAGATGATAAGAAGAAGATGAAGAAGATAAAGAAAATGCTATAGGAGAAGTAGAAGAAAATAAAGAAGAAGAAGAAGAAAGAGAATGAGAAGGAGAAGAAGCAGAGGAGGAAGAAGAAGAAGTGGACAAAGAGAAAAAAGGACAAGAAGAAGACAAATAAGAACATGAAGAAGAATAGAAGAATAAAAAAATAAGAAGAATAAGAAGAAGAAGAAGAAGTGGATCAAGAAGTAACAGAAGAAGAAGATGAAGAGAGGAAGAAGAAGAAGAAAAAGAAGTAGATGAAGAAGAGAAAGTAGATGAAGAAGAAGTAGAAGAATTAGAAGAAGAAGTACCAAAAGAAGAAGAAGGAGAAGAAGAAGGAGAAGAAGAAGGAGAAGAAGAAGGAGAAGAAAGAAGAAGAGAAGAAGAAGAGGTAGAAGATGAAGAAGAAGAACAAGAAGATGAAGAAGTGGAAGAAGAAGAAGAAGAAGAGGAATAAGAAGAGGAGGTGGTGAGAGAAGCAAAGGAAGAAAAAGAAGAGGAAGAAGAAGAATAAAAAGAAGCAAAAAAAGAACATAAATAATAATAATAATAATAATAATAAGAAGGAGAAGAATAAGATGGAGAAGAAGAAGGAGATGAGGAAGAAGAAGCAGAACAAGAAGAAGAAGAAGAAGAGGAAGAAAAAGAGGAAGAAGAAGGAGAGGGAGAAGAGGAGGAAGAGGTAGAAGGGGAAGAAGAAGAAGAAGAAGCATAAGAAGAAGACGTGGATGATGAAGAAGAAGAAGAAGAAGAATAAATAGAAGATGGGAAGAAGAAGAAGAAGAAGAAGAAGAAGAAGAAGAAAAGTAGGAAGAAGAAGAAGGAAAAAGTAGAAGAAGGAGAATAAGTAGAAGAAGAAGAAGAAGAAAAAGAAGAAGAGGAGGAGGAGGAGCAAGAAGAGGTAGAAGAAAAGAAGGAGAAGAAGATGAAGAAGTGGAAAAAGTGAAATAAGAAGAAGAAGAAGAAGAAGAAGAAAAAGAATAAGAAGGAGAAGGAGAAGAAGAAGAAGAAGAAGAAGGAGAGAAGAAGAAGAAGAAGAAGAAGAAGAAGAAGAAAATGAAGAAAAATAAGAAGAAGAGGATGAAGAAGAAGAGGAAGAAGAAAAAGAAGAAGTAGAAAAAGGGGAGGAAGAAGAAGAAGAAGGCAAAGAAGAAGAAGAAGGAGAAAAAGGTGAAGAAGAAGGAGAAGAAGAAGAAGGAAAAGAGGATGAAGAAGAAGGATATGAAGAAGTAGAAGAATGATAAAGAGATGATGCAAATAAGAAAAGGAAAAAAAGCAGAAGATGAAGATGAAGAAGCAGAAGCAATAGAAGAAAAAGAAGAAGAAGAAGAAGAAGAAGAAGTAAAAGAATAGGTAGAAGAAAAAGAAGAAGAAGAAGAAAAGGAAGAACAAGAAGGAGAAGAAATAGTTGAAGAAGAAGAAAAAGAGGAAGAAGACGACGAATAAGAAGAAGAAGAAGAAGAAGAAGAAGCAAAAGGGGAAGAACAAGGAGAAGAAGAAGAAGAGGAAGAAGGAGATGAAGAAGAAGTAGAAGAAAAAGAACAAGAAGTTGAAGAAGGGGAAGAGGAAGAAGAGGAAGAAGAGAAAAAGTAGAAGAAGAAGAAAAAGTAGAAGAAGAAGAAGAAGAAAAACTAGTAGTAGTAGAAGAAGAACAAGAAGAAGAAGAGGAAGAAGAAGAAGGGGAAGAAGAAGAAGAAGAAGAGTAAGAAGTGGAAGAGGAAGTAGAAGAAGTAGAAGAAGTAGAAGAAAATGAAGAAGAAGAAGTAGGACAAGAAGACGAAGAAGAAGAAGAACAAAAAGAATAAGGAGAAAAAGAGGACGAGGAAGAAGAAGAACTAGGAGAAAAGCAAAAGAAGAAGATAAAGAGAAAGAAAGGGAAGAAGTGGAAGAGGTGCAGGACGAAGAAGAAGAAGAAGAAGAATAAAAAGAAGAATAACGAGAAAATGAAGATGAAGAAGAACAAGTAATAGAAAAGAAGAAGAAGAAGTACAAATAGAAGAAGAAGAAGGAGAAAAAGATGAAGAAAAAAGGAGGAGAAGGAGGAGGAGAAGAAGGAGAAGAAGAAGAAAAAGAAGTTGATTTGGAAGAAGAGGAAGATGAAGAAGAAGAAGAAGAAGAAGCATAAGAAGAAGAGGAAGAAGAAGGAAGACAAGAAGTTGATGAAGAAGAAAAGGAACAGGAGGAAGAAGAAGAAGAAGAACAAGTAGAAGAAGGAGAAGAAGAAGTAGATGATAATGATGATGATGAAGAAGGTGAAGAAGAAGAAGAAAAAGAAGATGGAGAAGGAGAAGAAGAACAAGAAGGGGAAGAAGAAGAAGAAAAGAAGAAAAAGAAGAACTATAGAAAGAAGAGGAAGAAGAAGAAGAGGAGGTAGAAGAAGATGAAGAAGAAGTTGTAGAAGAAGAAGAAGAAGAATAAGAGGAAGTGGAAGAAATGGAAGAAGAAGAAGAAGGACAAGAAGAAGAAGAAGAAGAAGAAAGAGACAAAGGAGAAGAAAAGGATGAACAAGAATAAAAGGAAGTAGAAAAACAAGAAGAAGAGGAAGAAGAAAAAGAAGAAGAAGAAGGACAAGAAGATGAAGATGTAGAAGAAGAGAGAGAATAACATAAGAAAAAGAAATAGTAGAAGAACTAAGGTAAGAGGAAGAAGAAGAAGAAGAAGATGATGAAGAAGCAGAAGAAGAAGAAGAAGAAGAAGAAGAAGAAGAAGAAGACAAGAAGAAGAAGAAGAAGAAGACAAAGAATAAGAAGTAGAAGAAGGAGAGAGAAAGAGGAAGAAAAAGGAAATGTAGAAAAAGAAGAACAAGAAGAAGAAGGAGAAGAAGAAGAGGATGAAAAAGAAAAAGAATTAAAAGGAGAAGAAGAAGATCATGAAGAAGGAGCAGTAGTTGTAGTAGAAGAAGATGAAAATAAAGTTCAAGTGGCGTAGAAGAAGAAGAAGAAGAGCTATTTGAATAAGAACATATAGAAGAAGAATTAGAAGAATAAGAAGGAGAAAATAAAGAAGAGAAAGAAGTAGAAGAAATAGAAGAAGAGAAGAAGAAGAAGAAGAAGAAGAAGGAGAAGAAGAAGAAGAAGTAGAAGAAGCAGAAGAAGAAGAAGAAATAGAAGAAGAAGAAAAATTAGAAGTAGTAGAAGAAGAAGAAGCAGAAGAAGAAGAAGAAGAAGAAGAAGAAGAAGAACAAGCAAGAGAAGAAGCAAAAGAAGAAGCAGAAGAAGAGGAAGAAGAATAAGAAGAAGAAGAAGAAGAATAAGAAGAAGCAGAAGAAGAAGAAGAAGTAGAAGAAGAAGAAGAAGAAGAAGAAGAAGCAGAAGAAGCAGAAGAAGACGAAGAAGCAGAAGAAGCAGAAGAAGAAGAAGAAGAAGAAGAAGCCGAAGAAGAAGAAGAAGCAAAAGAAGAAGAAGAAGAAGAAGAAGAAGAAAAAGAAGAAGAAGCAGAAGAAGAAGCAGAAGAAGAAGAAGAAGAAGAAGAAGAAGAAGATGAAGAAGAAGTAGATGAAGAAGAAGAAGAAGAAGAAAAAGTAGTAGAAGAAGAAGAACAAAATTAAAAAGTTAAAGAAGTAAAAGAAGGAGAAGAAAAAGAAGAAGGAGAAGAAGAAAAAAAAGAAGAAGATGATGATGATGATGAAGAAGAAGAAGAGAAAAAGAAGAAAAAGAAGAAAAAGAAGAAGGGGAAGAGGAAGAGGAAGAAGAGGAAGAAAAAGAGGAAGTAGAAGAGGAAGAAGAAGAGGAAGAATAAGAAAAAAATATAATAATAATAATAATAATAATAATAATAATAATAACAATAATAAGATGAAGAAGAAGAGGTAGAAAGAAGTAGTAGAAGAAGAAGAAGATGATGATGAAGAAGAAGGAGTAGAAGTAAAAGACGAAGAAGAAGAAAAACAAGAACAAGAACATGAAGAAGGAAAAGAAGAAGATTAAGAAGAAGAAGAAGAAGAAGAAGAAGAAGTGGAAGAAGAGGAGGAATAAGAAGACGCAAAAGAAGTAGAAGAAAAAAAAACGAAGTGGACAAAGAAGAAGAAGAAGATGAAGAGGACGAAGATGTAGAAGAAGAAGAAGAAGAAGAAGAAGAAGAAAAAGAAGAAGATGTAGATGAAGAAATGGAAGAAGAAGAAGAAAAAAAGAAGAACAAGAACAAGAAGAAGAAGATGAAGTAGAAGAGAAAGAAGAGGAGGAAGAAGAAGAAGAAGCAGAAGTGGAAGAAGAAGAAGAAGAAGAAGAAGAAGAAGAAGAAGAAGAAGGAGAAGAAAAAGAAGAAGGAGAAGATGATGATGAATAAGTAGAAGAAGACGAGGAGGTTGAGAAAAAAAGAGTAGAAGAAGGTGATGGAGAAGTGTAAGAAGAAGAGTAGGAGGAAGAAGAAGAAGAAGTAGTAGTAGTAGTAAAAGAAAAAGAGGAAGAAGTGGAGGACAAAGAAGAAGAAGAGGATGATGTAGAGGAAAAGAAGAAGAATTATAGGAAAAAGAAGAAGATGAAGAAGTGGTGTTACATGAATAAGAAAAGATGATGAAGAAAGAGAAGAAGATGATGAATAGAGAAGAAGAAGAAAAAAAAGAGAAGAAAAAGAAGAAGAAGAAGAGGAAGAAGTAGAAGATGAAGAAGAAGAGAAGATAAAGAATAAGAAGGAGAAGAAGATGTTAATGATTAAGATGATGAAGACGAAGAACTAGTTGTAGAAGAAGAAGAAGGACTATAAGAAGAAGTTGAAGAAGCGGAATAAAAATAGCAGATGACGAAGAAGAAGGGGAGGAATAAGAAAAAGAAGAAGAAGAAGTGGAAGAAGAAGAAGAAGAAGAAGAAGAAGAAGAAGTTGAAAAATAAGGAGAAGAAGAAGAGGATGAAAAGAAAAAGAATTAAAAGGAGAAGAAGAAGATGACGACGAAGTAGTAGTAGTAGTAGTAGTAGAAGAAGAAGAAAATGAAGATGAAGTGGAGCAGAAGAAGAAGAAGAAGAGCTCGTTGAACAAGAACATATAGAAGAAGAATCAGAAGAATAAGAAGGAGAA
>JAIUJO010003520.1:5000-17500 GCA_023846275.1 Vanilla planifolia
GATTTCCTTAGTTTCTTAGAAAACCATTTTTTGATACAAGTGATCTCACTTGTTCAAATTATTTACTTTTATATAGATGGGTTACAATTAAACCCCAGTTCTTCTATCATGTCACCATTTCATCTTTTTAATTAAAAGTGTGGTCTAAATAAGACTAAACAAAAGTAATATGACTCCTATTAATGAGCTCTATTCAATAAAATATTTAATCTAATCTTTTCAAATAATTATGTTTCTAAGGTTTCAACACACATCATATGACATTTCACTAAATTCGTAATATGATAATCGAAGACATCTCTTTCTTATTAATATCTTTGAATGCAACATCCGATACAAGTCAACACATTTTTTCAATTTCTTTATTTTGATTTTGTTGTATCTTTATGATTCACTTATCATGTGACCTTTATCTTTAATTTAGTTATATTGCATTGCTTTAGATGTTATCTCTTTCTTAACGTTAAAAACATAATTTATTATTATTTAATTTTTTTCTATGGTAATTAGTAGTAATTCCTAAAGAGCTTTAATAAATGTGAAACAATCATTATTGGACTTAAATCGATGAGCTTTATCCAATTAAAGATTTACTTTATATTTTTAAATACTTTCATTTCTATGGTCTTGGAATGCTTTACTTTGTATTCAAATTTTAAGTTATTTATTTGGCATTCTTTATGAGTCACTTCCATTCACAATTTAATTGATGTTTGAGATTATTACACTGAACCTTCTTAGTATCTTGGAAAACCACTTTCCTATATAATTTATCTCATTTCATCTTATGGTTGTCATTGATTTTTTTAGTATAGCTTTGCAGCACTAAATCTCCTCTCATGTGACTTTTACATCATTTTGACTTAGTTATATTGCATTACTTTATTTT
The DNA here is from genome assembly GCA_023846275.1 of Vanilla planifolia. Lineage (NCBI taxonomy): Eukaryota > Viridiplantae > Streptophyta > Magnoliopsida > Asparagales > Orchidaceae > Vanilla > Vanilla planifolia. The sequence goes on from JAIUJO010003520.1 coordinate 5,890, forward strand.
ATCTCAATTTTATCTTTCAATTATATTTGCTAAATATGAAATATGTAAATTATTATTATTTATGATTTTTTAAATTTATGATTTGTACAAATTACAAAAAGAATCTGATTGAGAGGAAATAAACATCATTGAACTTATCTTGATAAGCTCTATCCAATTAAATATATTTTTATATATTTTTAAAAATATCATTTTTAAGGCTTTGGAATCCTTTAGGAGACAACCATGCACAACTTGTTTGACAATCAAGGATATTATAGTCAATTTACTTAACATGTTCGAATGTAACTTTATCAAACCATTTTTCTTATTTATTCAAATAGGTTGCTTTAATTTTGTTATACTTCTACAAGCTCTTTTTACACTCCCTTATAAACTCTACATTACATTGATTTGGTTATATTATATTACTTTAATTTATCTTATTTAATAAGTATTATATACTTGCTAAAATAACAATACATATATTTTTTGTTAATTTAATTTGGTAATTTTCAATAATCCCAAATAATTTGTTTACTTTTTTATTTTTTGTCATTATCAGACACTTTATAGTCTTTTTGAAATTATACTCAATCTTATTAGTATCCTTGAAAGAAACTTTCTAGATTATTTATCACATTTATTTAAAATATTTTTTAATGTGGTTTTATTACAATGTAACTCTAAATCTCATCTCTTATGACTTTTTATGTGCTAAATTTTTTTATATTATATTATCTTAATTTTTTTCATTGCAACTTTGATATGTATTTACTTATTATTGAAAAAATAATTTATTATTATTTATGCCTATTATTTTCTTATGTGATGTTTATGTTGTTATGTTTTAGTCATACTTCATTATTTTAGTGTTCCAACTTTATTGAAAATTGACTTATAATTAAAATAATATATTTTTTTGTTATGATACATTTTTTGTCAATTAAATAAATTACAATGGAGGCCTGATCGAGTTGAAATAATGGTCATTGGACCTAACTTTATGAGAATTATCCTATAAAATATTTATTTATACAGCTTGAAATATTTTTCTTTCAAAAGATTTGGCATGAGTTTTGATACATTTTGATTCTTAACTTAATTGATAATTTAGCATGTTACACTTTGACTTCTTTCTTTCTTGGAATGCAAATTTTCTTTGTAATTTATACTATTTATTCAGTGTATTGCTTTTAATTTGTTGTATTACACTAAAACTCTTTTTTCCCTTATCTTTTCACCATTGCATGTTTTTCACTTGGTTAAATTACATTATTTAAGTTATTGTCATTTTAGCAATGTTATATGTTTACATAACTTCAAAATAATCATTTTTTATTATTTTTTCTTACCTAGATATGTATTTTGCAGTAATTCTAAATGTGATGTGATTAGACTGAACAAAAGTCATTGAAATGCCATCAATTAGCTTTATTTAATTAAATACTAATCTTTAATATTTTAATAAATCTTATTTTCTTGGGCATTATCATGCTTTATAAGAAATTTAACCTTTTACATAATTCAAAGATCATTGATGTTTTACTCAAACTTCTAACTATCTTTAAAAGGAACTATCACATGGAAATTATCTCATTTGCTTAATTATTTTTATTTTGATTATGTTATGTTACAATGAATCTCTAATTTTCCCCTCTTGTGAGGTGTATTTTGCTTTGATTTAGTTACATTACATTGCTTCAGCATACCTCATTTTATTTTTAATATATATTTATTTATTTCTAAAATAATAATTTATTGTTAATTATGAATATTTGGTTTAGTAATTCAAAGTAATTACACATGAGATCTAACAATATGATAAATGTTTTGTTGTACTCAATAAAATGTCCTCTATTTTGTTAAATATTTTATTGCTAGGGATTTTTGCAATTTTTTAGGGGTACATTGATTTGTATCAAATTTTATGACCGAGCATATTATACTTGATCTCCCTAGCATCATGGAATGCATATTTCCCAAGCACTTTCTCATAAATTTTCAAAGTTTTCAAATAGTATTGGTTGTAATCCTATCAAACTCTCACTACCTCTTATGTGACCTCTTCATCTCTTTAACTTGTTTATGTTACAATTTTTAGTTTGCCTTATTTTAGTGGTATTATATATTTCTTTTTGTTTAAATAATGATATTCTAATATATTATTATTTACATTGGTAATTCATGGTAATTAAAAGTTTGATCGAACCGAGCCAAAAAAATAGCTATTGGTTGCATTATGATTAGCCATATAAGAATTAAAGTACCATAATAAAGAAAATCGAAGAAAATTTTTTTAAAAAATGAGATAAGTTTTACAAGAAAGTTGTATTTCAAGATATTAAAGAATTTGATTTTAGCATCCTTGTTAATCAAATCAAATATGAATCAAACTATTGTATGAAGGATCCAAAATTATTAAAAACTACATGAATAAAAAGAATATAAAATGAACCTTTAAATGGATAAAGCTCATTAAGATGAGCTTAATAAAATTTGTTTCATCAAAGTTTCATCTGATTTGGAATTACTAAGAATTACTAATGTAAGAGAAAATAAAAAATACAAAATGTTTATTTTAATATTATTAATAAATATTAAAGTTTCAAGAGATAAATTTAAGAAGCATAATGAAAAAATGAAAGTAATTTAATGGTCAAATGAGGGTAGATTTAAATTTACATATTAATATAACAAAATAAAAGGAAAATAACTAAGGCAATGACATTAATTGTATGAGAAAACTACATTCCAAGGTACCCTAGTGATCAAACAAAACTTCATCAATCTTCAAAATAAAATTGCCTTGAAATGTCGTAAAAAGTATAGCAAAACTTAGAAACAAAATATAAAATATAAAATATATAAAAAATTAACATTTAATTTTGATAGAGCTCATAAAAAAGAGTCCAATCACATTTGTTTCATCTCCATTAAGCCATGTTTGAAATTGCTACAAATTTAAGAATTGAATAAGCATAAATAAATTGCGATTCATAATTTTAATATTACAAAATAAAACAACCAACCCAACCATAGCATCCATTTAACCTTAAAAATTTAAAATATTTAAAAAATATAAAATTAATATTTAATTACATAGACCTCATTTAAGGTAGTGAAAAAATATTTTTTTCATCTCGATGGTACCTTATTTATTATTGTTGCTAGTTACGAATGCTGATAATCATAAACAATAGTACTATATCAGGCAAATATACATTCAAACTAAAATAAGATAAATAAAGTAATGTAATATGACCAAATTATAGTATTGTAAAGGACACATGAGAGAAAACTTAGACTTCCATTAAAACGTTAACAAATTAAAGAGAACATTTTGAAAAATGTGAAAAATTGTATGGTAAAGCATAAAACATATTAAAAATATCGACTGTGAAAGTCCAAATTTTAAAATAAGGTACAAATAAAAATTTATCATGAAACAAGCGGAAATATAAGAAAATAAAATTTTTAAAAATAAAAAATGAATGTTTAATTAGAAAAAGTTTATCGAGAAAAGTCAAATATTTCTTTCTTTAACTTGATGAAAATTCATTTAGAATTTTGGAGAATTATGAAAATAATAACCATAAATAATAATAAATTTCTTAAAAGTTAAATATATATTAAAATATAAATGTGATAGACTGAATCAACATAATAATCACAAATCAAAGTAATATAGAGGTTACACTTGAGAATATTTTTCGTTACATAATCGTATAACCAATCAAAGTGAAGACTGATGAGAAACGAGATAAATTATATTAAAAAAATACATTGCAAGATACTAATAAGTTTGTGTGTGAAATCTTCTATTATCAAATTTTTTAGGAAATGAGATTTCTCGAAAAGCATTATGAAACAATTTATAATAAAACAATTAAAGATGTGAAATGTTAGATTAATTAAGCATGACAAGTTCAACCCAACTATGTTTATTTATCCACGATTGATCTTCACTTGGAATTGATAGGAATTACTAAAATAAATAAGAATAAATAATAATTATTATTATTATTTTAAAATAAAATAAGTATATATTAGTGTTGAAATGAGATAAATTGAAGTAATATAATATACACAATACAAGACATTGAAAAGGTCATATATGGGTACATTTGGAGTAATATTGTAACACAACAAATCAAAGCAAAACATTTGAAGAAATAAGATAAATTTTATGAGAAAGTTGGATTCCTAGATATTAAGTATATTGAATGTAGGATATTTGATCAAAAAGTCTAGAATAAAGTAAAATATATAGTAAAGCAAACTAGAATTTGAAAAAAATATTACAGATTATAAAAATGAATATTTTATAGGACATAAGTAGTCAAGATAGGTCCAATATAAAAATGAATCAAAGCGATTTGGTGGTCACACAAGTGAGATTTAGAGTATTATAATAGTATAGTAAAGTCCAAAAAAAAAGAAATGAGATAAATATTATGGGAAAGGTTTTTTCCAATCTACTAAAGAAATCTATTGTATTATTCTCACTCATCAAATATGGTATGAATAAAAATGTTCCACAACATATGCTAAACTTTTTGAAAATAAAAGTTTAAAAAAATGCAAAAATAAATATTTAGTTAGAGATAGCTCATTGATCTTGGCTAAGTTGATAACATTTAATATCAAAAAATCGAAGTAATGTAAGGTTAACATGAGAAGTGAGTTTGACATTCATAATAATATAATAAAATAAAAGAAAAAAATGTTTAAAGGAATGACAAATTATACAAATGCTACATTTGAAAACATTAAGAAGATCATGTGTGACTTCTTTAGTGGTCAAAACTGGTATGAATAGAAAAGCTAAATTGAGCCAAAACACTAGTAAAAAAAATATTTAGAACTATAAAAGCAAATATTTTATTTGAAAGAACTCATGAAGTTGAGTTCAATAATGTTTATTTAATCTGAATCAGACAAGATCTAGAACTATTATGAATTACAAAAGAAAATAAGAATAAATAATAAAAAAAATTATTTTAATTTAAAGAAAATACATATTAAAGAAGAGTATGGATTGAACCAACATAATATAACTAAATCAAAGTGATGTAATGGTGAATTCAGACATGATTTAAGATTCCATCAAAATATAAAAAATAAACAAAATTAAGAAGAAATGAGATATGTTATAAGTGAATGATGCATTCCATGAACTAAGAGATCGAGCTCGACATCCTTAATCATCAAAATCTAATACAAGTTGAAATAACTTTAAGGTATGTTAAAATCATAAAAAACTAAATATTTGAAAAGTAACTAAATGAATGTTTAAGTGGATAGAACCTATTTGGTAGATACAAATGATGTTTATTTCATCTCAATCAAACCACATTTTGAATTACTATGAACTGAAACAAAAATAAAATAAAATAATAGTATGTGACCCTTTTAATAATAAGTAAATATATAATACGGATTAAATGAGACAAATTATAGCAATGTATATAACCAAATCATAGTGACATAATGATCACATAAGAGGAGATTTAGAGTCACATAATAGTATAACCAAATCAAAGAAAAATATTTGAAGAATTGACATCAATTGTATAAGAAAGATGAATTCAAAGATATAAGACATACAAATACTCATTTATTATGATAGTGGGCCTTAAGATGAGTATAAACAGCTATAACTAGAAATTAATTTTCTTAATATTAAGTAAATATAATAAAGGTTAAAATGATAATAAATAATGCAATATAATAAAAAAACATCAATGAATTGGAGAGGCGACATAAGAAGAGATTTAGAGTCACATAGTAATATAAGAAAATATTGACAAACATTAAAGAAATGTGATAAATTGTTTTTGATTGTTGCATTCAAAAATTTTAAGATGTAGTATCATATCTAGAGACATTTATTTCATCTAGATTAGGCCTTTATTGAAGTAACTATAAAATAATAAATCAATTAACTATAAATTCAAAAGTTGTTATTTTAATATTTATTATGTATATATTAAAGTTGATCAAACATAAAGTGAAGCAAAGTTTTATAAAAACATTAAAGCCCATGCAAAGTTTGATAAAGAGGAAAATGTTAGTTTTATATTAATACAATAAAATAAAAGAGGAAATATCAAGAGATGAGATAAATTATTTGTGGAATTTTGCATTCCAAGATATTAAGAAGATTGAAAATAGAAAACTTAATCAAGAAAAAAAAATAGTGGTGTCTCCCAAAGCATGCTGAGGCTATTAAAAATAAAATATGGGAAATTTTTAAATAAAATATTTAATTATAAAGAACATTGTAAGACAAGTCCAATAATGGTTTTTGTTCTTGAGTTGTCATCGTCTTGAATTTCTACAAAAAGCAATAGCAAATACCAATAAATAATAAAAAACATTTAAGAAACAAATTAGGTAAGAATCAAAACACCTCATAACAAGTGAAAAAGCAATGGAAAATAAAATATGTAAAAATTTTAAATTGGATAGAGTTCATTATGACGAGTCCAATGACATTTCCTTCATTTTGAATGACCAACTTTGCAACTACCACATAATACAATGTATTTAGGCATAAATCACGACAAATGCTAATTTTAATATAAAGCAATTAAGAATTAAAGTTGCAATGAGAAAACTTCGAAGAATATAACACAATAAAGGCAATGCAATTTAAATGTCACATGATAGTTGATTTAGATTTTCATTATTACACAACCAAAAAATATTTAAAGAAACGTGATAAATTATATAAAAAAATTACAATCTATGATATTAAGGATACCTAGCTTAGAATCGTTGACTATCTATTTAATTAAGAATAGAAATGTCTTGTAAATCATGTAAAAGCCATATGAAATAAATTCACAGTAATGTTAAATTCAACATTTATTTAGAAAGAGCTCAATTAAAAAAATTGAGCAAAATTTCTTTTGAAATGATCAAACATCATTTAAAATAATTGGAAATAAAAAAGAAAATTGGCATAATTAATAACAAATTATAGTTTTTAAAATTTAGTAAACATATATTAACTTTTAGATGAGATAAATTTAAGAAATGTAACATAGCCAAACAAAGGCCATATGAAAGTTACAAAGTAGTGATATAGAATTTCATTACAATCAAATAAAATCAAAGCAAAATATTTACATAAATGAGATAAATTATATAAGAAAGTTTTGCTTCAAAATTCTCAGGAGATGAATTGTACCACTTTTTATCATCAAATCATGTAAGAATCAAAATTTCCCAAAACATATGCCAAAAAACAAAGAAAATAAAATATGTAAAAATTTTATGCTTAATATTTAATTGAATTAAGCTCATCGATGTTAATCCAATGATGTTTATTTTTGTTGATCAAACTATGTTTGGAATTACTATTAAAAACTAAAGTAAATAGGCATAAATAATAATAAAGTATTGTTTTAATTTTAGGTAAATCTATATTAAAATCTAGTTAAGATAAATTAAAGCAATTTAATATAATGAAAAGAATGTGATGTAAAAACATGATGGAGAAGATTTAGAATTTCATAGAACTATAACAAAATAAAAAATCTGAAAATAAGATAAACTATATAGTAAAGTTCCATTCCAAGATACAATGGAGATTAGGTCTAAACTCCTCGATCATTAAACTAATTTCGAATTTGAATACCATGTAAAATATGTCAAAATAAAAAATAAAATGAAATGAGTCCAACAATATTTGTTTCATATTGTTCAAATATCATTTGGAATTATTACAAATTAACATTGTAATTAAAAATAAATAATATCAACATATAATTTTTACATTAAGTAAAAATAAATTAAAACAAAAATGAGTGCTTTATAGTAATTTATTAAGATAAAAGAAAAAAATTGAAAAAATAATATAAATTGTGTGACAAATTTGTACTACAGGATACTAAGAAGTTCAAATGTAACATATTATAATCAAAGATCAAGTTTGAATAAAAATGACTCACAAAGCATGTCAAAATGCTAGAAAACATTTTCAAAATATATAAATAAAAATTTAATCAAATAAAGCTCATCAAGATGAGTCGAAAAATGTTTTTCAAATTGATTGGCCATTGATTTAAATTATTAAGAGCAACAAAATTTTAAATAAAAAGCAATAAATAGTAAACTTTACACTAATATTAATTACATATTTCTAAGGATAAAATAAGATAAATTGAAGCAATATAATATGACCAAATCAAAGCGATGTAAATGTCAAACAAAGGAGGATAAAACTTTATATAAAAAACTAGCAAAAAAAAATCAATAAAATTTAAAAATTGAGGTAAATTATTTGAGAAAATTTAATTCCATGATAATGAGGAAATAATATATAATATCCTCAATCATCAAATGATGTATTAAGCAAAATTTCTAATAAAGCATGAAAATATTATAAAATAAAATATATAAAATTATATAGATGAATATTCAATTAGAATGGCCACATCGAGCATAATCGAATGATAATTATTTCATCTCAATAAGACATAATTTGGAGTTTCTATAAATTGGAAAAGTAAACAAGTGATAAATACAAAGAAATTACTCTTTTCAATAGTACTTAAATATATATCAAGCTAAAATGAGGAAAATTGAAGCATTGTAATATAACTAAAGCAAATTGATGAGGGATGCATGAGAAGATGTTTGGAGTTTCATAGTAATTTAACCGAACAAAAAGAAAAAATTGAAGAATAAGATTGATTGTATAAGAAAAATAAACTCCATGACATTATGGAGATATTGTATGACATCCTTGATCATCAAATCATGAAAAAATAAAAATGTCTCATTAAACTACTAGAGCTTTTCGAAATGAGTCCAACAATTATTTGTTGGACTCAATCTAAACTCAATTACCATTGCTGTGAAATATTAATGTAAATAAACATAAATAAAAAATGATTATTAATTTTTATATTAAGTAAATATACATTGATATTAAAGTGATATAAAATAAAAAACATAATATGAGTAAATCAAAGGAAGTAAATGTCACATAAGAGGAGATTTTTAATTTCCTTGTAATATAATGAAATTAAAGCAAAAAAGTTCAAAAATATGATAAATTATATATAAAGTAGCATTTCAAGTTACTAAAGAGATCGAGTGTAACACACCCAATCACAAAAAAATATATTAATCAAAATAACACAAAAAATTTGCAAAATTAAAAAATATGGAAATAAATATTTAATTGTATATAGTATCTTGAGATGAGCATAATGACAGTTTCTTTGTCATGATCGCTAAATCAGAGCAATCTAATGGTCACATTAGAGGAAAATGAAAGTTACGTACTAATATAATCAAATGAAAGCAAAACATTTGAATAAAATGATATAAATTGTATGGAAAAGTTACATCCAAGAAATTAAGGAGATCAAATATTACATAGTTGATCACAAAATAAAAAATTAATTAAAATGACTCGTAGAAAACACCAAAACCATAGACAATATAATATTTAAAAATAAAAAAGTTAAAAATTTAGTTGAAGAAATCTAATCGAGGTGACTCCAACAAGTTCTTTTGTATCAATAGGACCTCATTTGGAATTATTATGAATTAGTAAATTAAATAAGAACAAGTGATAGTAAATTATTTTTTTAATATTAAATGAATATATATTAGAGCTGGAATGACCTAAATTGGGCCTATGTAATGTATCCAAATCATTGTGGTGTAAAGGACACAAGAGAAGTGATTTAAATTTATATAGTAATATAACTAAAAAAATGAAAAACATTTGAAAATATAAGATAAAGTGTATGAGCTAAAAGAATTAAATAATACTAAGGAGATTGAGTGAATCTTTCTCGATCAATAAATAAGGTGCCAATTGAATTATCTAATAAAATATCTCAAAAAAATAAAACAAAATGTTAAGAAATTTATAAAAATGAATATTTTGTTGGGTGAGGCTTATTTTGTTGAGTCGAAAATGTTTTGGCTTGATTAGACCTCATTTACTATTATTGCAATACCTAAGTAATAATGCTAAGATTATTAATAAGTTACTATTTTATGATTAAGTAAATGCATGCTAAAGCAAAAAAAATAGACTTAAGCAATGTAAGATAACAAAATTAAAGCAATGTAGAGGTTGTATATGAGGAAATTCAGGACATTGAGAAATTTCCAATGATATTTGTTTTATCTACATTAAACCTCATAAAAAATTATCACCAATTACTAAAATAAATAAACATATATAATAAAAAATAACTAATTAATGAAAAGTAAAATATATACTAAAGTTGAAGCCATTTAATATGGCTAAATAAAACAAATGTAAATTTCATATGAGAGAAGAATTACTCTTTTAAAAAACTAAATCAAAGGGAAAAAATTGAAAAAATAAATTAATATGTTTTAGACTATTGCATTCAAAGGTACTAAGAAAATCAAGTGATATAACCTCAATAGTCAAGTTAAGTATGAATAAAAATATCCAATATAGCATGCAAGAACCATTCGAAGTATCGTATTTTAAAAACTAATGATGAATATTTAATTAGACAAAAATATGCCCAAGTTAAGAAAAGAAAACATTTAAATTTTTAAAAAAAATTGAAAGATAAAGCTCGTCTAGATGAGTATAGAGATGCATGTTAGGTTTCGATTCCATCTCATTTGGGATTGCTATAAATTAAACAAATAAGTATAAATTTTTAAATTATTATTTTAATGTTAATTATGTATATGGTAAAGTTAGAATTAAATAAATTAAATATATGTAATATAACTAAAACAAAGTGATATACAAGCCACATGATGTAGTAACATGTGTTTTATAATAATATAATGAAATCAAAGAAAAAAACATTTAAAAAAATAAGATACATTAGATAGAAAATTTAAATTCTTAAATACTAAAGAGATTGAGTATAACCTCCTCACTTGTGAAATTAGTGTGAATAAAAATATCTTATAAACATAAAAAAAACTAGAAAATGTAGCATATAAAAATATAGAAAAGAATGTTTAATTAGGTAGAGTATGTCTCGATGAGTACAACAACATTTGTTTCATCTATCCAAATTATCAAAATAAGTAATCATACGTAATAATAAACTATTATTTCAATACATAGTAAATATATATTAAAGATTAAATAAAGTAACTTTAAGAAATGTAAAAGAACACAATAGAATTAACATGATGGTCACATGAAAGAAGAATTTTTATTCCATAGTAATATAAAATGTCCAAAAAATAATTTGAGGAAATGAGTTAAATTGTACGAGAATCTTATGTTCTATGGTTCAAAGGAGATCAGGTGTAACATTGTCAATTATCAAATCAAGTATGAATAAAAATATCTAGCAAAATATTTAAAATGATAAAAACATTAAATTCTTTAGAATAAATATTTAGTTACATACAACTCATCAAAACAAGTCTAATGACATTTTTTCTATCTCTAATGACCTCATTTAAAATTATAGTGAATTATAATAATAAATAAGCAAAGATAATAACAAACTATTATTTTTAGCATTATTAAATGATATTTAATCTAAAATTAGATACAGTAAATAAAAATAATATATAATAATTAATGTGATGTAAAGATTATGTACGAGGAGAATTTTTGCTTCATCATAATAAAACATAATTAATCGTC
>JAIUJO010001099.1:10000-12500 GCA_023846275.1 Vanilla planifolia
AGAAGAAGAAGTAGAAGGAGAAGAAGAAGAAGAAGAAGAGGAAGAACACAATGAAAAAGAGGAAGAAGAAGTAGAAGGAGAGAAAGAGTATGAAGATGAAGAAGAAGAAGAGGAAGACGTAGAAGAATAAGAAGAAGAAGAAGAAAAAGAAGAAGAAGAAGAAGATGATGATGATGATGAAGAATAATAACAATAATAATAATAGTTATAATGGAAATAATAATAATAACAATAATAATAATAATAATAAGAAAAAGAAGAAGAAGAAGAAGAAGAAGAAGAAGAAGAAGAAAAGGGAGAAGAACAACAAGAAAAGAAGTAGTAGAAGAGAACAAGAACAAGGTGAAAAAGAAGAAGGAGAGGTAGGTGAAGATAAAGAAAGCAAAGAAGAAGAATGAGAAGATGAAAAAGAAAAAGATGAATAAGAAGGAGATTAAGAAGAAGAAGAAGAAGAATAAGAAGAATAAGAATAAGTAGTAGTGAAAGAAGAAGAGACGAAGAAGAAGAAGAAGAAGAAGAAGAAGAGTAAGAAGAAGAAGAAGAAGAAGAGCAAGAAGAAGAAGAAGAAGAAGAAGAATGCGAAGAAGAAGAAGAATAAGAAGAAGAAGAATAATAATAATAAGAAGAAGAAGAAATATGAAAAAAGATGAAGAAGAAGACATAGAAGAAGATGATGAAGAAGAAGAAGAAGAAGAAGAGGAAGAAGATGTGGAAGAAGTAGTAAAACTAGAAGATGAAGAATAATAAAAAGAAGATGATGATGATAATGATGGTGATGATAAAGTAAAGGAGGTAAAAAAAAGAAAAAGAAGTAGTAGTAGTAGAAGAAGAAGAACATGAACAAGAAAAAGAACAAGAAGAACAAGAAGAAGAAAAACTAGGAGAAGAAGAAAATTAAGATGAAGAGGAAGAGGAGGAAGAAGTGTAACAAGAACAAGTTGTAAAAGAAGTAGAAGATGAAAAAGAAGAAGAAGAAGTTGATGATGATTTTGAGGAGGAATAATAATAACAATAATAGTTGTAATAGAAAAAGAAGAGAAAGAAGTAGAAGAAGAAGAAGAAAAAGGAGAACAAAAAGTGGAAGAAGTAGAACAAGAGGAAGAATAGGAAAGGGAAGAAGAAGGAGAAGGAGAAGATGAAGAAGAAGAAGTTGAAGAAGAAGAAGGAGAAGATGAAGAAGAAGAAGAAAAATTATGAGAAGAAGAAGAAGAGAAGAAGAACAAGAAGAAGTAAAGGAAGAAGAGGAAGAAGAAGAAGAAAAAGATGATGATGATGATGAGGAAGAATAAGAAGAAGAAGAAGAAGAAGAAGAAAAGGAAGAAGTAGAAGATGAAGAGGAAGAAGAAGAAGAAGAAAAGTTGAAGAAGAAGCAGAACAAGAAGACGAAGAAGAAGAAGGGAAATAAGAAGAAGAAGAAGAAGAAGAAGGAGAGGAAGAAAAAGAAGAAGAAGAACAACAACAACAAGAAGCAGGACAAGTAGAGGAAGAAGAAGAACAAGAAGAAGTAAGGGATGATGAACAAATAGAAGAAAAGAATAAGAATAACAAGTAGAAGAAGTAGAATAGGAAGGTGAAGTAGATGAAAAAGAAGAAGAAGAAGAAGAAAAAGAGAGGAATAAGAACAAGAAGTAGAAGTAGAAGAAGTAAGGGAAGGAGAAGAAGAAGGGGAGAAGGATAATAAAGAAGAAGAAGAAGAAGAAGGACAACAACAAAAAGAAGAAGGACAAGAAGAAGAAGAAGAAGAAGGAGATGAAGTAGGATCGAAAGAAGGAGAATATGATGAAGAAGAGGAAGAAGGAGAAGAAGAACCAGAAAAACAAGAAGAAGTATTAGAAGTAGAAGAATAAGAAAAAGAAGAAAAAAGAGAAGAAGAAAAAAGGAGAGGATGATGAAGAAGAAGAAAAAGAAGGTGAGAAGAAGACGAAGAAGAAGAAGAAGAAGAAGTAGAAGGAGCAAGAGGAGGAGAAGAAGAAGAAGAAGAAGAAAGAGGTGGATGAGGAGTAGGAGGAGGAGAAGAAGATGAAGAAGAAGAAGAAGAACAAGAAGAAAAAGATGCTGAAGAAGAAGTAGAAGAATAAACCAAAAAAGAACAAAAAGAAGAAGAAGAAGAAGATGATGAAGAAGAATAAGAAGCAGAAGAAGAAGATGTAGGAGGAGGAGGAGGAGGAGGAGAAGAAGAAGATAGGGAAGAATTAGAAGAAGAAGAAGAAAAAGAACACAAAGAATATGAAGAAGAACATGAAGAAAAAGGTGAAGAAGAAGTACAAGAAGAAGAATAAGAAAAGTAGAAGGAGAAGAAGAAGAAGAAGAAGAAGAAGAAGAAAAAAAAAAGAAGAAGAAAGGGAAGACAAAGAAGAAGATGATGAAGAAGAAGAAGAAGAAGAATTAGAATAATAACAATAATAATGATAATATTTATAATAAGACGAAAAAGTAGAATTAGAAGAAGTTGAAGAGTAAGAAATATAACAAAGGGATTGAGAAGGACTAGAAGAAAAAA
>JAIUJO010001099.1:15000-17500 GCA_023846275.1 Vanilla planifolia
TAGAACATGAAGATGAAAAAGAGGTAAAGTAATAAGAAAAGGATGAAGAAGTAGAGCAAGAAGAAGAGGAACTTGAAGACGAAGAAGAAGAAGAAGAAGGGGAAGACGAAGAAGAAGAAGAAGAAGAAGAAGGGGAAGAGGACGAAGAAGAGGAAGAAAAAGATGAAGAAGAAGAAGAAGATGAAGAGGAAGAACGAGAAGAAGAGGAAGAACGAGAAGAAGAGGAAAAAAAGAAGAACAAGAAGAAGAAGAAAAAGGAGAAGAAAAACAAAAAAGAGAAAGAAGAGGATAAAGAAGAAGGGGAGGAAGAAGGTGAAGAAGAATAAAAGGAAGAGGAAGAAGAAGAAGAAGGAGAAGATGATTAAAAAGAAGAAGTTGAAGAAGAAGATGAAAATGAAGAAGAAGACGAAGAAAATGAAGAAGAAGAAGAAGAAAAAGAAAAAGAAGCAGAAGAAGAAGAAGAAGAAGAGGAAGAGATGAAGAAGAAGTAGAAGAAGAAGAACATTAAGAAGAAGAAGAATGAAGATGAAGAAGAAAAAGAAGAAGTAGAAGAAGAAGAATAATAATAAGAAGAAGAAAACGAAGAAGAAGAAAAAGAAGCAGGAGAAGAAGAAGAAGAAGAAGAAGAAGAAGAAGAAGATGATGAAGAAGAAGAAGGTGAGGAAAAGGAAGAAGGGAAAGAAGAATAACTATAGCAATAAAATAATAAAATAATAAAAATAGCAATAATAATAATAATAATAATAATAATAATAATAATAATAATAATAATAATAAGTAGTAGAATAAGAAGAAGTAGAAGAAGAAGAAGTAAGAGGAGTAGGAGAAGAAGAAGAAGATGAATAAGAAGTTGAAAAAGAAGTGGAAGAAGAATAAGAAGAAGAAGATGATGATGATGATGAAGAGGAGTAAGAAGAAGAAAAAAAAGAAGAGGAAGAAGAATTAGAAGAAGAAAAAGGAGAATAACAATACGAAGAAAAAGAGTACAGGATGAAGGAGTAGAAGAAGAAGATAAAGGAGAAGATGGTGAAGAAGTAGAAGAAGAAGAAGAAGAAGAAGATGATGATGATGAAAAAGAAGGAGAGGAAGAAGAAGAAGAAGATGAACAAGTAGAAGAAAAAGAAGAGGACGAAGAAGAAGAAGAATAATAAGACAAAGAACAAGAACATAATGAAGTAAAAGAAGAAAAAGAAGAAGAACATGAACAAGAAGAAGAAGAAGAAAAAAAGGAAGAAGAGAAGAAGAGAAAGAAGAAAAAGAAGAGGAAGAAATAAGAGAAGAAGACGAAGAAAAAGAAGAAGAATTAGAAGAAGAATATGATGATGATGAAGAAGGAGGAGGAGAAGAAGAAGAAGAGGAAGGTGAAGTAGAAAAAGAAGAATTTGAAGAAGAAGGTGTAGAAGAAGAAGAAGAAGAAGGAGAAGAAGAAGAACAAAAAGGAGAAGAAGAAGAGAAGAAGAAGAAGGAGAAGAAAAAGATCATTAAGTAGAAAAAACAAAAAGAAGGAGATGAAGAAAAGGAAGAAGAGGAAGAAGAAGAAGAAGAAGGAGGAGGAGGAGAAGAAGAAGAAGAAGGAGAAGGAGAAGAAGAAGAAGAAAAAGATTATTAAGAAGAAAAAGTAATGGAAGAAGGATAAGAAGAAAAAGAAGACTGAAAAGAAGTATAAGAAGAAGGCAAAGAAGAAGAAGAAGAAGAAGAATAAAAAGTAGAAGAAGAAGCAAAAGAAGAAGAAAAAGAAGAAGAAGAAGAAGAAAAAGAAGGAGAAGAAGGAGAAGAAGGAGAAGAAGAAGAAGATGATGATGAAGAAGAAAGGGAAGAAGAAGAAGAAAAAGAAGAAATAGAAGAAGAAGTTGTGAAAAGAAGTAGTAGTTGTAGAAGAAGATGATGATGATATTGAACAATAATAATAATAGTAATAATAAGACTAATAATAATAAACAAGAAGAAGTAGAAGAAGAAGAAAAAGAAGAAATAAAAAAAAGAATAGAAGGATGAGAAAGAAGAAGTAGAAGAAGAAGAACAAGAACAAGAAGTAATAGGAGAGAAAGAGGAAGAAGAAGAAGAAAAAGAAGAAGACAAAGAAGTAGAAGAGGTAGAAGATGAAGACGAAGAAGAAGAAGAAGAAGAAGAAGAAGAAGAAGAAGAAGAAAAAGAAGTGGAACAAGTAGATGAGGAAGAAGAAGAAGAAGAGGAAGAAGACTAAGAAGAAGAAGAAGAAGAAGAAGAAGATCATGAAGAAGAAGGATAAGGAGGTGTAGATGAATAGAAAGATTAAAAAGAAGAGGAGGAAGAAGAAGAAGAACAAGAAGAAGGAGAAGAAGAATTAAATAATGAAGAAGAATAAGAGGAAGAATTGGAAATCGAGGAAGAATACAAAGAACAAGACGAAGAAAGAAGTACAAGTGGAAAAGAAGAAGAAGAAGGAGAAGAAAAAGAAGAGGAAGAAGTTGAAGAAGAATAAAAATAATAAGTAGAAGAAGAGGAAGAGGAGGAGGAAGAA
>JAIUJO010001099.1:20000-22500 GCA_023846275.1 Vanilla planifolia
GAAAAAGAATAAAAAGAAGAAAAAGAAGAAGAAGAAGAAGAAGAAGAAGAAGAAGAAGAAAAAGAGGACAAAGAAAAAGAAGAAGAAAAAGAGGACCAAGAAAAAGAAGAAGAGAAAAAAGATGAAGAGGTAGAAGAAGTAGCAGAAGAAGAAGAAGAAGAAGAAGAAGAGCAGGAAGAAGAAAAAGAAGAACAGTAGGAGGAAAATGCAGAAGAAGAAGAAGAAGAAAAAGAAGATGACGATGATGAAGAGAAGGAACAAGAACAAGAAGAAGAAGAGGAAGAAGATAAAGAAGAAAAAGAAGAAGTAGAAGAAGAAGAAGAAGAAGAAAAAGAAGAAGAAGTACAAGAAGATGAAGAATAAGCACATTAAAAAGAAGGAGATGAAGAAGGATTGAAAGATGAAGAAGTAGAAGAAAAAGTTGTAGAATAATAAGAAGAAGGAGGAAGAGGAGGAGGAGGAGAAAAAAAAGAAGAAGATGAAGAAGAAGAAGAAAGAAAAGAAGAATGGAAAGAAGATTAAGAATTAGAAGGAGAAGGAGAAGAAGACGAATGAGAAGAAAAAGTAGAACAAAAAGACTAAAAAAAAGAAGTAGAGGAAGAAGAAGAGAAGGAAGAACCAGAATAAAAAGAAGAAGAAGATGATGATGAAGAAGAAGAAGCAAAAGAATAAAAGGAAGAAGAAGAGAAAGAAGAGGAGGAAGAAGAAGAAGAAGAAGAAGTAGAAGAAAATAAAGAAAAAGAAGAAGAAGAAGAAAAAGTGATGAAGAGAAAGAAGAAGAAGAAGGAGAAGAAGAAGAAGAAGAAGAAGAAGACAATGATGAAGAAGTGGAAGAAGAAGATGATCATGATGGAGAAGAAGAAGAAGATGATGATGATGAAGAAGAAGGAGAAGACGAAGAAGAAGAAGATAAAGAAGAAGTAGAGGAAGGAGAAGATGAAGAAGAGAAGAAGAAGAGGAAGAAGAAGAAGAAGAAGAAGAACAAGTTGATGATGAAGAAGTAGAAGAAGTAGAAAAGAAGAAGTAAAAGAAGAAGAAGAAGAAGAAGAAGAAGAAGTGGAAGAGGAAGAAGAATAAGAAGAATAAGAAGAATAAGAAGACGAGGTGGAAGAAGAAGTAGAAGAAGAAGAAGAAGAAGAAGAAGAAGAAGAAAAAGAAAAAGATAAGGAAGAAGAAGAAGAAGAAGAGGAAAAAAAAGAAGAACAGGAAGAAGAAGAAGAAGAAGAGCAAGAAGAGGACAAAGAAGAAGAAGAAGAATTAGTAATCGTATTAGTAGTAGTAGTAGTAGTAGTAGTAGTAGTAGTAGTAGTAGTAGTAGTAATAGTAGTAGTAGAAGAAGAAGATGGAGGAGGAGAAGAACGAGAAGTAGTAAAAGAAGAAAACAACAAAGAACAAGAGAATGTAGAAGAAAAAGATGAAGAACAAGAAAAAGAGGAAGAAGAAAAGTAGGAAGAACAAGAAGAAGAAGAGGGAAAGTAAAATGAAGAGAAAAAAGAAGAAGAAGAAGGAGAAGAAGAAGAAGTATATGAATGACTACAAGAAGAAAAAGTAGAAGAAAAAGAAGATGGAGTAAGACAAAAGAAGATGATGAAAAAGAAGGAAGAGAAGAAGAAGAAGAAAAAATTGAAAAAGAAAAAGTAGACTAAGAAGATGAAGAAAAAGAAGAATAGGAAGAAGAGGTGGAAGAAGTAAAAGAAGAAGAAGACAAAGAAGAAGAAGAAGATGCAGAAGAAATAGAAAAAGAGGAAGAAGAAGAAGAAGAAGAAGAAGATGCAGAAGTAAAGCGAGAAGAAGAAGAAGAAGAAGAAGGAGGAGAGGAAGATGTACAAGAAGAAGAAGAAGGAGTAATAGAAGAAGATGAAGAAGGAGAAGAACGAGAAGAAGAGGAAGAAAAAAAGATGAAAAAAAGTAGAAGAAGAAGATGAAGAAAAAGAAGAAGAAGAAGAAGAAGAAAATAAAGAAGAAGAAGAAGAAAAAGGAGGAGGAGAAGAAGAAGAAGAAGAAAATGGAGAAGAAGAGGAAGAAGATGATTATGTAGAAGAAGAATAAGAAGAATAAGAAGAAGAAGAAGAATCAAAATAATAATAATAATAATAATAATAATGATAATAATAGTAATAACAATAAGAAAAACAAGTAGTAGTAGAAGGAGAAGAGGAAGAAGAAGAAAGAGAAAAAAAGAAAATGAAGTAGCAGATGAAGAAGAAGAAGAAGAAGGAGAGGAAGCTAAAGAATGGAAAGAAGAAGAAGAAGAAAAGATACAGAGGAGAAGAAGAAGAATAAGAAAGAGGTGACAAAGAAGAACAAGAAGAAGAAGAATAGAAATAGTAAAAGAAAAAGAATAACAATAAGAAGAAGAAGAAGAAGAAAAAGTAGAAGCAAAAGAAGAAGTAGAAGAAGAAAAGGAGAAGAACAAGAGGAAGAAGAAGAAGTAGATGAAGAAAAAAAAGAAGTGTGAGAAGAAGAAGAAGATGATTAAGAGGAGGTAGAAAAAGAAGAA
>JAIUJO010001099.1:25000-28613 GCA_023846275.1 Vanilla planifolia
AGAAGAAGAAGTATAAGTAGAAGAAGAAGAAGAAGAAGAAGAAGAAGAAGAAGAGGAAGAAGTAGAAGTAAGTAGAAGAAGAAGAAGAAGAAGAAGAAGAAGAAGAATAACAAGAAGAAGAAGAGAAAGAAGAAGAAGAAAAAGAAGAAGAGGAAGAACATGATGAAGAAGAAGGAGTAGAATGAGAAGGAGAGGATAAAGAAGTACAGGGAGAAGAAGATGAAGAAGAAGAACAAGAAAGAGAAGGAAAATAATAAGGAGAAGAAGAAGAAGAAAGAGTTGAAGAAGAAAACGGAGGAGAAGAAGAAGAAGAGGAGGAAGAAAAAGAAGAAAAAGAAGAAGGAAGAAGAAAAAGAAAAGGGGAAGAAAAAGAAGAATACAGAGAAGAAGAAGAAGAAGAGGAAGAAGAAGAAGTAGGAAAAGAAGAAGAAAAGAAGAAGAAGAAGAAGAAGAAGAAGATGATGATGATGATGAAGATGAAGAAGTAGAAGAAGAAGTAGAGGAATAAAAATAATAATAACAATAATAATAGTAATAAGAAATAAAATTAAAGAAGAAGGAGAAGATAAATAAAAATAATAGTAATAATAATAATAATAATAATAATAATAATTAATAATAATAATAATAAGTAGTAGAAGTGGAAGAAGAAGAAGAAGAAGAGAAAAAGAGAAGATGATGATGAAGAAGAGAGAAGAAGAAGAAGAAGGAGAACAAGAAGAATAAGAAAAGGAAGAAGAAGAAGATGATGATGAGGAAGAAGAGGAACAAGAAGAAAGAAGATAAAGAATAAGAAAAAGAAGGAGGAGAGAGATGAAGAAGAACAAGGAGAAAATAGAGAGAAGAAGAAGAAGAAGTAGAAGAAGAAGGTGTAGAAGAAGAAGAAGGAAGATGAAAGAAGACAAGAAAAAAGAAGAAGAAATAGAAGAAGCAAGAAAAACAAGAAGAGAAGAACAATAAGAAAAAGAAAAAGGAGAAGAAGAGGAAGATGTGATGAAGTAAAAGAAGAAGAAGAAGAGGAAGAAGAGGAGGAAGAGGAATAATAGTAATAACAATAATAATTATACTAATACTAATAACAACAATAATAATTTTAATAATAGTAATAATAATATGAATGAGAAGAAGAAGGATGAGGAGGAGAAGAAGAAGAAAAGACGAAGGAGACTAAGAAGAAAAAGTAGAAGAAGAAGAAGAGGAAGAAGAAGAAAGAAGAAGTAGAAGAAAAAAAGAATAAGAATAAGAAGAGGAAGAAGAAGAAGAGGAAGAAGTAGAAGGAGAATAAGTCCAAGAAGAAGAAGAAGAAGAAGAAGAAGATGAAGAAAAAGAAGAAGAAGAAGAAGGAGAAGAAGAAGAAGAAGAAGAAGATGAAGAAAAAGACTAAAAAAATAGAAAAACAAAATGAAGAAGAAGTGGATGTAGAAGAAGAAGAGGAAGAAGAAAAAAGAAGAAGAAGAACAAGGAGATGAAGAAGAAAAAGAAGAAGAAGAAGACGACGATGAAGAAGAAGAACGAGGAGATTGAGAAGAAGAAGAAAAAAACGATCAAGAAAGAAGAAAAAGTAGAAGAAGAAGAGGGAGAAAAGAGAAAGAAGAAGAGGAAGAAGAATTGGAGGGAGGAGAGAGGAGGAGGAGTAGGTGGAGCAGAAGAAGAAAAGAAGAGAAGATGAAAAAGAAGAAGAAGACGGAGGAGAGAAGAAGAAGAAGCAGAAGTAGAAGATGATGAAGAAGAAGAAGACGGAGATGAAAAAGAAAAAGAGAAAAAGAAAAGGAAGAAGATTAATAATAATAATAAGAAGATGAAGAGAAGATTATGATGGTGATGAAGAAGAAGAAGAAGAATAAGAAGGAGAAGCAGAAAAAGAAGAAGAGGAAGAATATTAGAAGAAGAAGAAGAAGAAGAAGAAGAAGAAGAAGAGAAGAAGAAAGAAGAAGAAGAAGAAGAAGATAGAGAGAAAGAGAAGAGAAGAAGAAGAGGAAGAAGAAGTAGAGAGAAGAAGAACTAAAAGAAGTAGAAGAAGAAGGAGGAGAAGAAGAAGATGTGGAAGATGGAGATGAAGAAGTAGAAGAGGAAGATGAAGAAGGAGAAGAAGAAGAAGAAGAAGAAGATGAAGGAGGAGGATGAGGAGAGGAGGAGAGAAGAGAGAAGAAAGAAGAAGGTAGGAAGAGAAAAGGAAGTAGAGGAAGTAGAAGAAGGAGAAGAAGAAGAAGAAGAAGAAGAAGAAGAAGAAAGAGATGATGAAAGAAGAAAAGAAGTAGAAGATGAGAGAAGAAAAATTAGAAGATAACAATGTGAGGAGGAAAAGAGAAGAAGAAGAAGATAATAGAAGAAGGAAAAGAAGAAGAAAGAGAATAACAAGATGAGAAGAAGGGAAATAGAAAGAGAAAAAGAAGAAGAAGAAGAAGAAGAAGAAGCAAAGAAGAAGATAAACAAGAAGAGGAGAGAAGAAGAAGAAGATGAAAGAAGATGAAGAAGAGGAGAAGAAGAGAGAACAACAAGATAAAAAAAGAAGAAGCAGAGAAAGAAGAAAAAGAAGAAGAAGAAGAAGGAGAAGAAGCAAAAGAAGAAGACGAAGACGAAGAAGAATGAAGAAGAAGAAAAAGAATGAGAAGAATAAGAAGGGGAAGAAGAAGTAATTGACGAAGAAGAAGAAGAAGAACAAGAAGAGAAGAAGAGAAGAAGAAGAAGAAGAAGAAGAAGAAGAAAAAGAAATAAAAACCACAAGAAGTAGTAGAGGAATAATAATAATAGCAAGAAGAAGAAAAATAAAACTAGAAAAAGAAGAATAGTAGGAATAGTAATAATAATAATAATAATAGATAATAATAACAATAATAAAAATGATAACAATAATAATAAAAAAAGACGAAGAAGAAGTAGAAAAAGAAAAAGAGAAAGAAGAAATAGAAGAAAAAGAAGGAGGTGTAGAAGAAGAAGAAGAAGAAGAAGAAGAGAAAAAGGAAGCAAAAAGACGAAGTAGAAGAAGAAGAAAAAGAAGATGAAGATGAAGATGATGATGAGAAGAGGAAGAAAAATTTAGAAGAAGAGGAAAAGGGGAAGAAAAGAAGAAGAAGAAGAAGAAGAAAAAAGAAGTCGAAGAAGAAGAACAATAAAGAAAACGAAGAAGAGAAGAAAAATAAGAAGAAAAAAGAAGGAAAGGAACAATAAGAAAAAAGAAAAACGAGAAAAAGAGTAAGAAGATGAGAAGTAGAACAAGAAAGAAGAAGTGGAAGTAGAATAATAGTAATTACAATAATAATAATATTAATAATAATAATAATAATAAATAATAATAATAATAATAATAATAATAATAATAATAATAATAAATATAGTAAATAATAATAATGTGAAGGAGAAGAATAAGCGGGAGTAGGAGGAGGAGAAAGAAGATGAGAAGAAGGAGAATTAAGAAGAAGAAAAAGTAGTAGAAGAAGAAGAAGATGGAGAAGAAAAAAAGAATAAAAAGAAGAAGAAGAAGAAGAAAGAGAAGAAGAGGAAGAAGTAGAAGAAGAATAAGAGTCAAAAGAGAAGAAGAAGAGAAGAAGAAGTTGAAGACAAAGAAGAAGGAGAAGATGAAGAAGAAAAAAAAGACGAAAAAAAATAGAAGAAC
>JAIUJO010001153.1:0-10000 GCA_023846275.1 Vanilla planifolia
AGGAGGAGGAGGAGGAGAAGAAGAAGAAGAAGAAGTAGAAGATGTACAAAACGAAGAAGAAGAAGAAGATGTTGAAGAAGTAGAAGAAGAAGAAGAAGAAGAAAATGAAGATGATGAAGAAAAAGAAAAAGAAGAAAAAGAAGAACAGGAAGAATGAGAAGAAGGAGAAGAAAAAGAAGAAGCAGTAGAAGGAGAAGAAGAAGATGAATAAAAAGTAGAAGTTGAAAAGGAAGACATAGAAGTTGATCAGAAAGAAGAAGAAGAAGAGGCAGAAGAAGGAGAACAACAAGAAGAATAAGCAGACGAAGGAGAAGAAGACAAAGAAGAAGAAGAAGTAAAAGAATAAGAAGAAGAAGAAGAATAGGAAGAACGAGAAGAAGGAGAAGAAAAGGAAGAAGTAGACGGAGAAGAAGAAGAAGAATAAAAAGTAGAAGTTGAAATGGAAGACGTAGAAGTTGATGAGAAAGTAGTAGAAGAAGAAGAAGAAGAAGAAGTAGAAGAGGTAGAAGAAGGAGAACAACAAGAAGAACAAGCAGACGAAGGAGAAGAAGACAAAGAAGAAGAAGAAGAAGTAGAAGAATAAGAAGAACAAGAAAAAGAACGAGAAGAAGAAGAAGAAGAAGAAGAATGAGGAGATGAATGCGAAGTAGAAAAAGATGAAGAAGAAGAATAAGAAGTAGAAGGAGAAGAAGGTTAAGCAGAAGATGATGAAGATGAAGAAGAAAAAGACCAAGAAGAGGAGGAAGAAGTAGAAGAAGAAGAAGAAGAAGAAGAGGAATTCAAAAAAGAAGAGGAAGAAGAAGAAGAAGAAGAAGATTTAGAAGAAGAAAAAGAGGAAGAAGAAGAAGTAGAAGAAGAAGAAGAATAAGAATAAGAATAAGAAGAAGAAGAAGAAGAAGAAGAAGATGATGATGATGAAGAGGATAAAGATGAAGACAAAGAAGGAAAAGAAGAAGGAGAAGAAAAAGAATAAGAAAAAGACAATTAAAGGGAAGAAGAAGTGTATAAAGAAGAAGAAGAAGAAGAAGAAGAAGATGGAGAAGAAGAAAGAAGATGATGACGAAGAGGAGGAAGAAGAAGAAGAACAAGAAGAAGACGACGAAGCAGAAGATGTAGAAGAAAAAGAAAGAGAAGTGGAAGAAAAAGAATAAGAAGGTCAAGAAGAAGAAGAAGAAAAAAAATGAAGAGGAAGAAGGGGAAGAAGAAGAAGTAAAAGAAGAAAAAATATGAACTAGAAGAAGAAGAAAAATTGTAAGAGGAAGAAGATGATTTTTAAGAAGTAGAAGAAGAATAAGAAGGAGAAGAAGAAGAAGAAGAAGAAGATGATGAAAAAGAAGAAGAAGATGAAGAAGAAGAAGAAAAAGAGGAAGAAGAAGATAATGAAGAAAAAGAACAAGACAAAGAAGAAGAAGAAGAGAAGAAGAAGAAGAAGGGGAAGAAGAAGACGAAGAAGACGAAGAAGAAGAAGAAGAAGACAAAGAAGATGAAGAAGAAGAAGAAGAAGGACAAGAAGGAGGAGCAGGTTAAGAAGAAGTAGAAGAAGTTTAAGGAATAGAAGAAGGAGAAGAGGAAAAAAGAAGAAGATGAAGCAGAAGAAGAAGAAGAAGATTTAGAGAAAGAAAAAAAAAGAAAAGAAGAAGAAGAAGAAGAAGAAGAAGAAGAAGAAGTAGAAGAAGATGAAAAACGAGAAGAAGAAGAAGAAGAAGAAGAAGAAGAAGAAGATGAAGTAGAAGAACAAGAACAAGAAGAAGACGAAGAAGAAGTTCACGAAGAAGAAGATCACGAAGAAGAAGAAAAAGAAGAAGAAGAAGAGGAAGAAGAAGAAGAAGGCAAATAAGAAGAAGAAGAAGAAGGAGAAGAAGAAGAAGGAGAAGTAGAAGAAGAAGAAGAAGATGATGATCGATGATGATGATTATTATTAAGAAGATAAAGACGATGACAAAGAAGAAGAATGAGAAGAGAAGAATAATAATAAAAAGAATAAGAAGAAGATAATAAAGAAGAAGAAGAAGTTGATAAAGTGGAAGAAGAAGAAGAAGAAGAAGATGACGAAGAGAAAGAAGAAGAAGATGAAAAAAAAGAAAAAGAAGAATAATAAGGTGAAGAAGAAGAAGTTGAAGAAAAAGAAAGAGAAGAATAAGAAGAAGAAGAAGAAGTAGAAGGAGAATAAGAAGAAGAAGAAGAAAAAGAGAAGACATAGAAGAAGAAGATAATAGTCGAAGAAGTAGAAGAAAAAGATGAGGAAGAAGTTTATATTGAAGAAGAAGAAGAAGTTGAAGAAAAAGAAGATGAAGAAAAAGAATAAGAAGAAGAAGACGAAAATGAAGAAGAAGAAGAAGAAGAAGAAGAAAATAAGGAGGAAGAAGATAATGAATAATACGAAGAACAAGACGGAGAAGAGGAAGACGGAGAAGAAGACGAAGAAGAAGAAGAAGATGAAGAAGAAGAAGTAGAAGAAGGAGGACAAGGAAGAGAAGAAGAAGAAGAAGAAGAAGAAGAAGAAACAGAAGAAGGTTAAGAAATGCAAGAAGGAGAAGAAAAAAAAGAAGAAGATGAAGTGGAATAAGAAGAAGAAGAGGAAGAAGTAGTAGAAGAAGAAGCTGACGAAGAAGAAGAAGAAGAGGAAGAAGATGCAGAAGAAGAAGAAGATGAACAAGAAGGAGATGAACAAGAAGAAGATGAAGATAACGTAGAAGAAGGAGAAAAAGAAGAAGAAGAAGAAGAAGAATAATAAGAAGAAAATGTTGTAGAAGAAGAAGAAGATGAAGAAGATGAAAAAGGTGAAGAAAAAGATGAAGAAGAAGAAGAGGAAGAAGAAGAAGAAGAAGTCAAAGAAGAAGAAGAAGAAGAAAAAGAAGAAGACGAAGGAGAACAAGAAGGAGGAAAAGAAGAATAAGAAGGATAATAAGAAGAAGAAGAAGAAGCAAGAGCAGAAAAAGAAGTGGAAGAAGAAGAAGAAGAGGAAGAAGTAGAAGGAGGAGGAGGAGGATGAGAAGAAGAAGAAGAAGAAGAAGAAGTGAAAGAAGAAGAAGAAGAATAAGAATACGAAGAAGAAAAAGAAAAAGAAGAAGATGAAGAAGAAGAAGAAGAAAAAGAAGAAGACGAAGAAGAAGAAGAAGAAGAAGAAGAAGAAGAAGAACTAGAAGAAGATGAAGAAGAAGAGGTACTAAAAGAAAAAGAAGAAGGGAGAGAAGAAGAAGAAGATGAAGAAGAAAAAGATTTAGAAGAATAAGAAGAAGAAGAAGAAGAACAAGTACAAGAAGAAGACTAAGAAGAAGAATTCAAAGATGAAGAAGAAATGGGCAAAGAGAGAGAAAAAAGAAGAGGAAGAAGAAAAAAAGAAGAGGAAGAAGAAGAAGAAGAAGAAGATGAAGAAGAAGAAGAAGAAAAGGAAGAAGAAGAAGAAGAAGAAGAAGAGGAAGACGAAGTAGAAGAAAAAGAAGTAAAAGAATAAGAAGATGATGATGATGATGAAGAAGAAAAAAATGAAGACAAAGAAGAAGAAGAAGAAGAAGGAGAAGAATAAGAAGTCTAAGAAGAAGAAGAATAAGAAGAAAAACATGAGGAAGACGAAGAAGATGAAGAAGTCGACCACGAAGAAGAAGAAGAACAGGAGAAGAAGGAGAAGAAAAAGAAAAAGAACTAGAAGAATAAGAAGGAGAACATGTAGAAGAAGAAGAGGAGGAGGAGGAAGAAGAAGAAGAAGAAGAAGTGGAAAAAGAAGAAGAAGAAGAAGAGGAAGAAGAAGAAGAAGAAGATGAAGAAGAAAAAGATCAGAAAGTAGAAGAAGAAGAAGAAGAAGAAGAAGAAGTCTAAGAAGAAGAAGACAAAGGAAAATTACAAAAAGGCAAGGAAGAGGAGCAAGAAGAAGAAGAAAAATATGATGAAGATGAAGAAAAGGAAGGAGAAGAATATAAAGAAGAAGAAGAAGAAGAAGAAGATGAAGTAGTAGAAGTAGAAGAAGTAGAAGAAGAAGAAGAAGAAGAAGAAGAAGAGGAAGAAGAAGATGATGAAGAAGAAGAAGAAGAAGTAGAAGTAGAAGATGATGAAGGAGAAGAAGAAGATGAAGAAAAAATGAAGACAATGAAGAAGAAGAAGAACAAGAAGGCAAAGAAGGAGATGATGACAATATAGAAGAAAAAGAAGAAGAAGATGAAGAAGAAGAAGAAAAGAAGAAGAGGATGAATAAGAAGAAGAAGAAGAAGAAGAAGAAGAGGAAGATGAAGATGATGAAGAAGAAGAAGAAAAGGAAGATGAAGATGATGAAGAAGAAGAACGAAAGCAAAGTAATGAAGAAGAAGAAGTTGAAGATGAATAAGAAGGAGAAGAAGAGGAAGAAGAGGGAGAAGTTGTAGAAGAAGAAGAAGAAGAAGGTGAAGACGAAGAAGTCAAAGAAGAAGAAGAAGAAGAAGAAGACAAAGAAGAACATCAAGTAGAAATAGGCAAAATAGGCAAAGAATTAGAAGAAGAAGAAAAAATAGGAGAAGAAAAAAAAGAAGGACAAGAAGAGGATGAAGAAGAAGAAGACGAATACAAAGTACAAAAAGGCAACGAAGAGGTGAAAGACGAAGAGGAAAAAGAAGGAGAAGAAATACAAGAAGTCGAAAAAAAAGATAAGGAAGAATAAGAAGAAGAGAAGAGGAAGAAGGAGAAGAAGAAGAAGTAGAAGTAAAAGAAGTAGAAGAAGAAGAAGAAGTGTAAGAAGAAGATGATAAAGAAAAAGAAGAAGAAGGAGAAAAAGAAGAATTTGAAGAAGAAGATGAAGAAGAAGGAGGAGGAGAAGAAGAAGAAGACGAAAAAGAAGAAGAAGAAGAAGAAGAAGAAGAAGTACAAGAAGAGTTCAAAGAAGAAAATGAGACAAAGAAAAAGAAGATGAAGAAGAGGAAAAGGAAGAAGAAGAAGACGAAGAAGGTGAAGAAGAAGAAGAACAACAACAACAAGACGAAGAGGCAGAGGAAGAAGAAGAAGAAGAAGACGAAGAATAAGACGAAAACGAAGATAAAAGATAAGAAAGAAGAACAAGAAGAAGATCAAGAGGAAGAAAAAGAGGAAGAAGAAGAAGATGAAGGACAAGAAGATGATGACGATGAGGAAGAAGCAGAAGAAAAGTAGAAGAAGATGAAGAAGAAGAAGAAGAAGACGAAGAAAAAGAAGAAGAAGACATAGAAGAAGAAGAAGAAGAAGAAGAAGAAAAGGAGTAAGAAGTTGTAGAAGAAGAAGAAGATGAAGATGAAGATGAAAATGTGAAGAAAAAGAAGAAAAAGGAAGAAGGCAAAAATGAAGAAGAAGACAAAGAGGAAGAAAAAGAAGAAGAAACTAAAAAGAAGAAGAAGACAGAGAAGAAGAAGATGATGAAGAAGAAGATGAAAAAGAAGAAATAGAAGATGAAGAAGGAAAAGATGAAGAATAAGAAATAGAAGGAGAAGAAGAAAAAACAAAAAGAAGGAGACTAGGAAGAAGAAGAAGAACGATTAGAAGAGAGGAGATGAAGAAAAAGAAGATGATGAAGAAGAAAAAGATGATGACAAAGAAGAGGAAGGAGATGAAGAAGAAAAAGAAAAAGAAGAAGAAGATAGAGGAGAAGAAGAATAAGACGAAGAAGAATAGAAGTTGAAGACGAAGAGGAAAAAGAAGAAGAGGAAAAAGAAGAAGAGGAAGGAGAAGAAGAAGAAGAAGAAGAAGGAGAAAAAGAAGAAGATTAAGAGGAAGTAAAAGAAGGGGAAGAAGAAGAAGAAGAAGAAGAAGACGAAGAGGAAAGGAGAAGAAGAAGGAGAAGGAGAAGAGAAGAAGAAGAAGATGAAGGAGAAGGAGAAGATGAAGGAGAAGAGGAAGAAGAAGAAGAAAAAGTATAAGAAAACAAAGAAGAAGACAAAGAAGAAGAAGATGATGAAGAAGAAGATGAAGAAGAAGAAGAAGAAGAAGAAGAAGAAGGATAAGACAAAGAAGAGAAGGAGAAGAGAAGAAGAAGAAAGGGAAGACGAAGAAGAAAATGAAGATGATAAAGGAAAAGGAAAAGAAGAAGAAAAAAGAGAAACGTAAAAGAACAAGAAAAAGAAGAAGAGAAAGGAAGACAAGAACAATAATAATAAGAAGAAGAAGAAATGGAAAAAGTCGAAGAATAGCAAGAAGACCAACAAGAAAAAAATGAAGATGAACAAGAAGAAAAAGAAGAAGAAGAAGAAAATGAAGACGAAGAAGAAGAAGGAGAAGAAGAAGAAGAAGAAAAAGAAGAATAGGAAGCAGTGGAACAAAAAGAAAAAGACAAAGAAGAAAAGATACAAGAAGAAGAAGAAGTTGTAGATGAAGAAGAAGAACATGAATAAGATAAAGAAGAAAATAAATAAGAACAAGAAGAAGAAGAAGTAGAAGAAGAATTAGAAGAAGAAGAAGGAGAAAAAGAAGAAGAAAAAAATTGGAAGGAGAAGAAGAAGAAGAAGAAGAAAAATTAGAAGAAGAAGAAGAAGAAGACAGAGAAGAAGGAGAATAAGAAGAAGAAGTAGAAGAATAGAAGAAGAAGAAAAAAGAAGTCGTGGAAGAAGAAAAAAGAGAAGATGAAAACGTAGAAGAAAAAGAAGAAGAAGAAGAAGATGAAGAAGAAAAGAAAAGAAGAAGGAGAAGAACATAAAGTCGAAGATAAAGAAGGAGAAGAAGAAATAAAAGAAGGAGAAGAAGAAGAAGAAGAAGAACAAGGAGAAGAAAGAGGGGAAGAAGAAGAAAAGGAAGAAGAAAAAACGAAGGAGAAAGAGAAGGCGAAGAAGAATTGAAGATATAGAAGAAGATGAAGAAGACATAGAAGAAGAATAAGAAGAAAAAGACGAAAAAGATGAAGAAGAACAAGAAGAGGAAGAAGAAGAAGAAGAAGAAGAAGATGAAATTGAAGAAATCGAAGAAGAAGGAGAAATAGAAGAAGAAAAAGAAAAAGAAGAAGAAGTAGAAGAAAAAGATGAAGCAAAAAAGGAGAAGACAAAGAAGAGGCAGAAGAGGAAGAGTAGGAAGATTAAGAAAAAAAAAGAAGAATAAAACGAAGAAGAAGAAGATGAAGAAGAAGTAGAAGAAGAAGAAGAAGAAGAAGAAGAAGAAGAAGAAGAAAAAGAAAAAGAAGAAGATCAAGGGGAAGTGGGAGAAGGAGAAGAAGAAGAAATAGAAGAAGAAGAAGAAGAAGATGAAGAGAATGGAGGAGAAGAAGAAGAAGGAGTAGACCATGAAGAAGAAGGAGAAGAAGAAGGAGAAGAAGAAGAAAAGAAGAAGAAGAAAATGTATAAGAAAAAAAGAAGAAGAGGACAAAGAAGAAGAAGACGAAGTAGAAGTAGAAGAAGAAGAATAATAATAATAAGACAAAGAAGAAAAAAGAGAAGGCGAATAAGAAAATGAAGATGATAAAGGAGAAGGAGAAGAAGAAGAAAAAGAGGAAAAAAGAAGAAGAACAAGAAGAAGAAGAAGAACTAGTATAAGAAGAAGAAGAAAGAAAAGAAGTCATAGAAGACTGAAAGGAGAAGAAGAAGATGAAGAAAAATAAGAAGAAGAAGAAGACGAAAAAGAAAAAGAATAAGAAGAAGAAGAAGAAGAAGACGAAGAAGAAGATGATGGAGAGAAGAAGAACAAGAAGAAGGAGTAGGAAGAAGGAGAGAGGAGGAGGAGAGAAGAAGAAGAGAAGAAGAAGAAGGAGAAGAAGAAGAAGAAGAAGAAGAAGAAGCAAGAGAAGAAGAAGGAGAAGGAGGAGGAGGAGATGACGAAGTAGAAGAAGAAATAAAAGGAGACAAAAATGATTTAGATGATGATGATGAAGAAGAAGAAGAATAAGAAGGAAAAGAAAAAGAAGAAGAAGAAGAAGAAGAAGAAGAAGAAGAAGAAGAAGAAGAATGCAAAGTAGAACAACAAGAAGAAGAATATGAAGAATAAGAAGAAGAACAAGAAGAACAAGAAGAAGAAGGCAAAGATGAAGAAAAGGAAGAAGAAGAAGAAGGAGGAGAAGGAGAAGAAGAAGAAGAAGGAGGAGGAGAAGGAGAAGAAGAAGAAGAAGAAAAAGAAACAGAACATGTGGAAGAAGAAAAAGAAGAATAAAAAGAAGAAGAGAAAGAAGAAGAAGAAGAAGAAGAAGAAGAAGAAAAATAAGAAGAAGACAAACAAGACAAAGAAGTTGTGCAAAAGAGGAAGAAGAAGAAGAACATGGAGAAGGAGGGGAAGAAGAAGAAGAAGAAAGTGAAGAAGTAGAAGATAAAAAAGAAGAAGAAGAGGAATAAAAAGAAGACGAAGAAGAAAAAGGTAAAGAGCGAGAAAGAGAAGGTGAAAAAGAAGAAGAAGATATAGAAGTAGAAGAAGAAGACAACGAAGAAGAAGAAGAAGAAGAATAATAAGATGTAGAAGAAAAAGACGAACAAGATGAAGAAGAAGAAGAGGAGATGAAGAAGAAGAGGAAGAAGAAGAAGATGAAATTGGAGAACTCGAAGAAGAGGAAGAAATGGATAAAGAAGAAGATGGAGAAGATGAAGAAGAAGAAATTGATGAAGTAAAAAAGGAGATGACAAAGAACAGACAAAAGATGAGGAATAAGAAGATTAACAAAAAGAAGAAGAAGAAGCAGAAGAAGAATAAGAAGAAGAAGAAGAAGATGAAGAAGCAGAAGAAGAAGAAGAAGAAGAATAAGAAGAAGAAGTAGAAGTAGAAGAAGAAGAAGAAGATGAAGAAGCAGAAGAAGAAGAAGAAGAAGAATAAGAAGAAGAAGTAGAAGTAGAAGAAGAAGAAGATTAAGAGGAAGTAGAAAGAGAAGGAGGAGAAGAAGAAGAAGAAGAAGAAGATGTTGATGAAGAGGAAGGAGGAGAAGAAGAAGGAGAAGGAGAAGAAGAAGAAGAAGAAGATGAAGAAGAAGGAGAAGAAGGAGAAGAAGAGGAAGAAGAAGAAGAAGAAGAAGTATTGGAAAACAAAGAAGAAGAAGACGTAGTAGTAGAAGAAGAAGAAGAAGAAGAAGAAGAAGAAGAAGATAAAGAAGAAAAAGAACAAGAAGAAAGAGAAGACAAAAAAGAAATTGAAGATGATAAAGGAGAAGGAGAAGAAGAAGAATTAAATGGAGAAAAAGAAGAAGAACAAGAAAAAGAAGAAGAAGAAGAAGGAAGAGAAGTAAAATAAGAAGAAGAACAACAACAACTCAAAGAAAAAGAAGAAGACAAAGAAGAAAAACAAAAAGATGAAGAAGAATAAGTAGTAGAAGAAGAAGAAAAAGAAGAAGAAGACAAAGAAGAAGAAGAAGAAGAAGAAAGCGAAGAAGACGAAGAAGAAGAAGAAGAAGAAAAAAGAGAAGAAAAAGAAGAAGAAGAAGTAGAAGAAGAAGAAGGAGAAGGAGGAGATGAAGAGGAAGAAGAAGAAATAGAAGAAGTAGAAGATGAAGTAGAAGATGAAGAAGAAGAAGAGGAAAAAGAAAAAGTTGAAGAAGAAGAAGAAAGAGAAGAAGTAGAAGAAGACATATAAGAAGAAGTTGAAGAAGAAGAAGAAGAAAAAGAAGTAGAAGAAAGAGAAAAAGAAGAAGAAGAAATAGAAGAAGTCGAGGAAGAAGAAGAAATAGATGAAGAAGAAGAAGAAGAAGAAAATGTTGAAAAAGATGATGGCAAAAAATGAAAAGACAAAGAGGAGGATGATGAAGAGGAGGAAGATGAATAGAAAGAAGAAGTAGGAGAAGAAGAAGAAGAAGATGAAGAAGAAGTAGTAGAAGAAGAAGAGGAGGAGGAGGAGGAAGAAGAAGAAGAAGAAGAAGAAGATGAAGAAGACGAAGAAGAAAGAGAACAAGAAGAAGAAGAAGAACATGAAGAAGATGAAGAAGAAGAAAAAGAAAAAAAATAATAATAGGAAAACAAAGAAGAAGATAGCAGAAAAAAAGATGAAAAAGTAGAAGAAGAAGAAGAAGAAGAAGAAGAAGAATATGAAGAAGGAAGAGAAGAAGAAGAAAACAAGCAAAACAATCAAGATGAACAAGAAGAAGAAGCAGAGGACGAAGAAGAAAATTATGATG
>JAIUJO010001153.1:12500-15000 GCA_023846275.1 Vanilla planifolia
GAAGAAGAACAAGAAGACGAAGAAGTCTAACAAGAAGAAGAAGAGGAAGAAGAAAAAGAAGGTGAAGAAGGAGAGCAAGAAGGTAAAGAAGAAGAAGAAGAAGAGGAAGAAGGCAAAAGAGAAGAAGATGAAGAAGAAGAAGAAGAAGAAGAAGAAGAAAAAGAAGTAGAAGAAGAAATAGAAGAAGAAGAAGAAGGAGGAGAAGAAGAAGAAGTAGTGGAAGAAAAAGAATAAGAAGGAGAAGAAGAAGAAGTAGTAGTTGAATAAGAAGAAGAAAAATAGGAAGATGAAGAAGAAGAGGTTGAAGATGAAGAAATAGAATAAGAAGAAGAAGAAGATGAAGAAGAAGTAGAGGAAAGAGATGGAGAAGGAGAAGAAGAAGAAGAAGAAGACAAAGAAGGAGAAGAAAAAGAAGAATAAGAAGAAGAAGAAGTAGATAATGAGGAAGAAGAAGAAGAAGAAGAAGAAAAACAAGAAGAAGGAAATGAAGGAAAAGAAGACCAAGAAGAAGTAGAAAAAGCTGATGAAGAGGAAGAGGAAGAAGAAGAAGAAGAAGAAGAAGAACAATAATAATAATAATAATAATAATAATAATAATAATAATAATTAAAAAAAGATGAAGAAAATGAAGAAGAAGAAGAACAAGAAGATGAACAAGTAAAAGAAGGAGAAGAAGTAGAATAAGAAGAAGTAGAAGAAGCAGAAGAAGGTGAAGAAGAAGAAGAAAAAGGTGAAGGAGAAGAAGAAGAATAAGAAATAGGAGAAGGAGAAGGGAATGAAGAAGGAGAAGAAGAAGAAGAAGAATATGAAGAAGTAGAAGAAGAAGAAGATTAAAAAGAAGATGAAGAAGAAGAAGAACAACAACAACAAAAGGGGAAGAATAAGAAGAAGAAGAAGAAGAAGAAGAAGAAGAAGAAAAAGAAAAAGGAGATGAATAAGAAGACGAAGGAGAGGAAGACGAAGAAGAAGAAAAAGAAGAAGAAGAATAAGGAGAAGAAGAAGAATAAGATCAAGAAGAAGAAGAAGAAGAAGAAGATGAAGAAGAAGAAGATTAAGAAGACTACAAAGAAGAAGATGAAGTCAAACAAGTTGAAGAAGTAGAAGAAGAAGAAGAACAACAACAACAACAACAAAGCCAAGAATATGATGATGATGATGAAGAAAACAACGAAGAAGTAGTAGTAGAAGAAGAAGAAGCAGAGAAAAAGAAGAAAAAGGGGAAGGAAAAGAAGGCGAAGAAGAAGAAGAAGAAAAAGAAGAAGGAGAAGAAGAAGAAGAATAAGAAGAAGAAGGAAAAGGAGAAGAAGAAGAAGAAGATGAATAACATGAAGAGGAGGAAGAAGAAGAAGAAAAAGAAGAATAAGATGAAGATGAAGAAGAAGAAGACAAAGAAGAAGAAGTGTAAGAAGAAGAAGAAAAAAGAAGTAATGGAAGAGGAAAATGGACAAGAAGAAGAAGTCGAAGAAGAAAAATAAAATGAAGAAGAAGACAAAGAAGAAAGAGAAGAAGAAGAAGAAGAAGAAGAAGAAGAAGAAGATGATGATGATGATGAAGGAGAAGGAGAAGAAGAAGAAAGAGAAGGAGAAGAAGGAGAAGTAGAAGAAAAAGAAGAAGTAGAAGAAGAAGAAGAAGTAGTAGGAGAAGAAGAAGGAGAAGAAGAAGAAGAAGAACTATAAGATGTACAAAAGAAAGAAGAAGAAGATGTTTAAGAAGAAGAAGAACAACAAGATGATGATGATGATGATGAGGATGAACAAGAAGAATGAGAAGAAGCAGAAGAAGAAGAAGATTAAGAAGAAGAAGAAGAAGAAAAAGAAGACGTAGAAGTTGATGACAAAGAAGAAGAAGAAGAGGAAGAAGTAGAGGTAGAAGATGGAGAAGAACAAGAAGAAGAAGTAGACAAAGAAGAGGAAGACAAAGTAGAAGAAGTTGAATAACAAGAAGAAGTAGTAGAAGAAGAAGAAGAAGAAGAAGATGAAGAAGAACAAGAAGAAGAACAAGAAGTAGAAGAAGATGAAGAAGAAAAAGAAGAAGAAGAAGAAGAAGAAGAAGAAGAACAAGAAAGAGATGAAGAAGAAGAAGTAGAAGAAGAAGAAGAAGAAGATGGTTTTGATGAAAAAGATGATAAAGAAGAAGAAGAAGAAGAAGTAGAAGAAGAAGACAAAGAAGTAGAAGATGAAATAAAAGGAGACAAAAATGATGAAGATGGTTATGATGATGAAGAAGAAGATGTAGAAGGAAAAGAAGAAGAAGAAGAAGTAGAAGAACACAAAGAAGAAGAAGAAGTTGAAGAAGGAGAAGAAGAAGAAGGCAAAGAAGAAGAAGAAGGAGGAGAAGAAGAAGTCGAAGAAGAATAAGAAGAAGAAGAAAAGAAGAAGAAGAAGTGGAATAAGAAAAAGAAGGAGAAGTAGAAGAAGAAGAAGAAAAAGGAATAGAAGAAGACAAAAAATATGAAGATGATGATGAAGAAGAAGATCAAGAAGAAGAAGAATATAACAAA
>JAIUJO010003113.1:0-2500 GCA_023846275.1 Vanilla planifolia
AGTAAGTGGATTAAGGAGTGGTTGAAGAAGAAGAAGAATGAGAACGAGAAGAAAAGAAGACGAGAAGCAAATGAAGAAGAGTAAGAAGAATAAGAAGAAGAGGAAGAAGAAATAGTAGTAGTAAAAGAAGAAGAAGAAGAAGAAAAGAAGAAGAAGAAGAAGAAGAAGAAGAAAAAGAAGGTGAAGAAGAAGAAGAACAACAACAACAAGAGGAAGGGGGAAGAAGAGGAGGAAGAAGAAGAGGAAGAAGAGGAAGAAGAAGAACAAGATGAAGAAGTAAAAGAAGGAGGAGAAGAAGAAGATCAAGAAGAAGAAGAAGACGAAGACGAAGAAGAAGAAGAATAACAAGAAAAAGAAGAAGAAGAGGAAGAAGAAGAAGAGGAGAAAGAAGAAGAAGAAGAAGAAGAAAAGGAAAGAGGAGAAATTAAAGAAGAAGAAAAAGTGGAAGAAGAAGAAGAAGAAGAAGGAGGGGCAGAAGAAGAAGAAAAAGAAGAGAAAGAAGAAGAAGAGGAAGAAGAAGAAAGATAAGAAGAAGAAAAAAGAGAAGAAGAAGAAGGAGAAGCAGAAGAGGATGAAGAAAAATGGGATGAAAAAGTAGAATAATTACAAGGAGAAGAAGAGGATGAAAAAGAAGCAGATAAAGAAGAAGAAGAAAGTGAAAAAGATGGAGAAGAAGGGGAAGAAGAAGAAGAAGAAGAGGATGTAGAATAAGAAGGAGAAGAAGAAGAATAAGAAGAAGAAGAAGGAGAAGAAGAAGAAGAAGGTGGAGGGGGTGGAGGAGGAGTCGAAGAAGAAGTATTAGTAGAAGGAGAAGAATAGTAAGAATAATAAGAAGAAGTTGTTGAAGAAGAAGAAGTCAGAGTATTGGAAGAAGAAGAAGTAGAAAGAGTGGAAGAAAAAGAATAAGAAGCAGAAGAAGAATAAGAAGTAGAAGTAGAAAAAGAAGAAGTAGAAAAAGAAGATGACAAGGAAGAATAGGATGAATTAGAAGTGTATGAAGAACTAGAAGAATGAAAAGGAAAAAGAAGTAGAAAAGAAAGAATAAAAAGAAGAATAGAAATAAGAATAAGAATAAGAAGAAGAAGATGAAGATGAAGAAGAAGAAGAAGAAAAAGATGATAAAGGAGAAAGAGATGAAGAAAAAGAAGAAGAAGTAGTGGTGGTAGAATTAAAAGAAGAAGAAGAGGAAGAAGAAGAACAAGAACAAGTAGTGGAAGAAGAAGAAGAAGAAGAAGAAAAGGAAGAAATAGCAGAAGCAGAAGAAGAAGAAGATGATGAAGAAGAAGAAAAAGAATTAGAGAAGATAAAGAAGAGGAAGAAGAGGAGGAAGAAGAAGAAGAAGAAGAAGAAGAAGAAGATGTAGAACAACAAGAAGAAGAAGAAAAAGAAAAAGTAGAAGAAGTAAAAGTAGTAGAAGAAGAAGAAGAGGAGGAGAAGGAGAAAGAAGAAGAAGAAGAAGAAGAAGAAGAAGAAGGAGAAGAAAAGAAGAAGAAGAAGAAGAAGGAGATGAAGAAAAAGAAGATTAAAACGTAGTAGAAGTAGAAGAAGAAGTGGGTGAAGAAGAAGAAGAAGAGAAAGAAGAAGATGAAGTATTAGAAGAAGAAGAAGACGAACAAGAGATAAAAGAGGAAAAAGATATAGAAGAAGAAGAAGGAGAAGAAGAAGAAGAAGAAGAGGAAGAGGAGGTGGAGGAGGAAGAAAAAGAAGAAAAGTAGAAGACAAAGAAGTAGTAGTAGAAGAAGAAGAAGAAGAAGATGAAGAAGAGGAGGAAGAATAAGTAGTAGATGAAAAGGAAAAAGATGATAAAGAAGAAGAAATAGAAGAAGATAAAGAACAAGAAGAGTAGGAAAAAGATGAACAAGAAGAAGAAGCAGAAGAAGAAGAAGAAAATGAACAAGAAGTAGAAGAAGAAGAAGAAAACAAAAAAGAATAAAAAGATGAAGAAGAAGAAAACGAAGAAAGAGAACACGAAGAAGAAAATGAAGAAGAAAAAGAAGAAGACGAAGAAGAAGAAGATTATGAAGAAGCAGAAGAAGGAGAAGAAGCAGAAGATGGAGAAGAAGAAGAAGAATGAGAAGAAGAGCAATGAGAAGAAAAAGAAGAATAGTGGATAAAGAAGAAGAGGAGGAAGAAGAAAAAGAATTTGAAAGAGAAGAGAAGAAGCAAAATAGTAGAAGAAGAAGAAGAAGAAGAAGAGGAATAATAATA
Source organism: Vanilla planifolia (assembly GCA_023846275.1). Classification (NCBI taxonomy): domain Eukaryota; kingdom Viridiplantae; phylum Streptophyta; class Magnoliopsida; order Asparagales; family Orchidaceae; genus Vanilla; species Vanilla planifolia. The sequence goes on from JAIUJO010003113.1 coordinate 2,209, forward strand.
ATAATAATATGGAGAAGAAGAAGAAGTAGAGGATAAAGAAGTAGAAGAAGAGGAAGAAGAAGAGAAGAAGAAGATGAAGAAGAGGATGATGAAGTACTAGAAGAAAGAGGAGAATAAGAAGAAAATGGAGGGGAAGAAGAAGAAGAAGAAAAAGTGGAACAAGAAGAGGAGAAAGAAGAAAAATACGATGAAGAAGATGAAGTAGAAGTAGAAAATCACGAAGAAGAAGAAAAAGAAGAAGAAGTTGAAGAAGAAGAAAAAGAAGAAGAAGTTGAAGAAGAAGAAGAAGAAA
>JAIUJO010003113.1:22500-27500 GCA_023846275.1 Vanilla planifolia
AGAAGAAGAAGAAAAAGAAGAGAAAGAAGAAGAAGAAGAAGAAGAAAGAGAAGAAGAAGAAGAAAGAGAAGAAGAAGAAGAAAGAGAAGAAGAAGAAGAAAGAGAAGAAGAAGAAGGAGAAGAAGAAGAGGACGAAGAAAAATGGGATGAAAAAGTAGAATAATTACAAGGAGAAGAAGAGGATGAAAAAGAAGCAGATAAAGAAGAAGAAGAAAGTGAAAAAGATGGAGAAGAAGGGGAAGAAGAAGAAGAAGAAGAGGAAGTAGAATAAGAAGGAGAAGAAGAAGAATAAGTCAAAGAAGAAGAAGAAGAGGAAGAGGGAGAAGAAGAAGAAGAGGAAGAGGGAGAAGAAGAAGAAGAAGGTGGAGGAGGTGGAGGAGGAGTCGAAGAAGAAGTAGTAGTAGAAGGAGAAGAATAGTAAGAATAATAAGAAGTTGTTGAAGAAGAAGAAGAAGTCAGAGTATTGGAAGAAGAAGAAGTAAAAAGAGTGGAAGAAAAAGAATAAGTAGAAGAAGAATAAGAAGTAGAAGAAGAAAAAGAAGAAGTAGAAAAAGAAGATGACAAGGAAGAATAGGATGAATTCGAAGTGTATGAAGAACTAGAAGAATGAAAAGGAAAAAGAAGTAGAAAAGAAAGAATAAAAAGAAGAATAGAAATAAGAATAAGAATAAGAAGAAGAAGATGAAGAAGAAGAAAAAGAAAAAGAAGATAAAGGAGAAGGTGATGAAGAAAAAGAAGAAGAAGAAGTAGTGGTAGAAGAATTAAAAGAAGAAGAACAAGAACAAGTAGTGGAAGAAGAAGAAGAAGATGAAGAAGAAGAAGAAGAAGAGGAAGAAATAGCAGAAGAAGAAGAAGAAGAAGATGATGAAGAAGAAGAAAAAGAATTAGAGAAGATAAAGAAGAGGAAGAAGAGGAGGAAGAAGAAGAAGATGAAGAAGAAGATGTAGAACAACAACAAGAAGAAAAAGAAAAAGTAGAAGTAAAAGAAGAAGTAGTAGAAGAAGAAGAAGAGGAGGAGAAGGAGAAAGAAGAAGAAGAAGAAGAAGAAGGAGAAGAAAAGAAGAAGAAGAAGAAGAAGGAGATGAAGAAAAAGAAGATTAAAACATAGTAGAAGTAGAAGAAGAAGTTGGTGAAGAAGAAGAAGAAGAGAAAGAAGAAGATGAAGTATTAGAAGAAGAAGAAGACGAACGAGAGATAAAAGAGGAAAAATATATAGAAGAAGAAGGAGAAGAAGAAGAAGAAGAGTAAGAGGAGGTGGAGGAGGAAGAAAAAGAAGAAAAGTAGAAGGCAAAGAAGTAGTAGTAGAAGAAGAAGAAGAAGAAGATGAAGAAGAGAAGGAAGAATAAGTAGTAGATGAAAAGGAAAAAGATGATAAAGAAGAAGAAATAGAAGAAAATAAAGAACAAGAAGAGTAGGAAAAAGATGAACAAGAAGAAGAAGGAGAAGAAGAAGAAGAAAATGAACAAGAAGTAGAAGAAGAAGAAAAAAACAAAAAAGAATAAAAAGTTGAAGAAGAAGAAAACGAAGAAAGAGAACACGAAGAAGAAAATGAAGAAGAAAAAGAAGAAGAGGAAGAAGAGGAAGATTATGAAGAAGCAGAAGAAGGAGAAGAAGAAGCAGAAGATGGAGAAGAAGAAGAAGAATGAGAAGAAGAGCAATGAGAAGAAAAAGAAGAATAGTGGATGAAGAAGAAGAGGAGGAAGAAGAAAAAGAATTTGAAAGAGAAGAGAAGAAGCAAAATAGTAGAAGAAGAAGAAGAAGAAGAGGAATAATAATAATAATAATAATAATAATAATAATATGGAGAATAAGAAGAAGTAGAGGATAAAGAAGTAGAAGAAGAGGAAGAAGAAGAGGAAGAAGAAGAGGAAGAAGAAGAAGAAGAAGAAGAAGATGAAGAAGAGGATGATGAAGTACTAGAAGAAAGAGGAGAATAAGAAGAAAATGGAGGGGAAGAAGAAGAAGAAGAAAAAGTGGAACAAGAAGAGGAGAAAGAAGAAAAATACCATGAAGAAGATGAAGTAGAAGAAGAAAATCAAGAAGAAGAAGAAAGAGAAGAAGAAGTTGAAGAAGAAAAAGAAGAAGTTGAAGAAGAAGAAGAAGAAAAAGGAGAAGAAAAAGGAGAAGAAGAAGAAGAAAAGGACGAAGGAAAAAAGGATGGAGAAGTAAAAGAATGAGAAAAAGAAGAAAGGGATGATGAAGAAGCAAATGAAGAAGAAAAAGACAGAGTTAAAGAAGAAGAATAATAGGAAGAAGGAGAAAATAAAGAAAAAGCAGAAGTCATGAAGAAGAAGATTAAAATGAAGAATTAGAAGAAGAAGAAGAAGAAGAAGAAGAAGAAGAAGAAGAAGAAGAACAAGATGAAGTAGAAGAAGAAGAAGAGGAAGAAGAAGAAGAAGAAGACGATGATAATGTTGGAGAAGAAGAAGAAGATGTAGTAGTAGTTGTAATTGTAGTAGTAGTAAAAGAAGAAGAAGAAGAAGAAGAACAATAAGAACAGCAGAAGAAGTAGAAGATGGAGAAGAAGAACAACAAAAATAAGAAGAACAAGAAAAGAATTATAAGAAGAAGTAGAAGATAAAGAAGAAGAACAAGAAGAAGAAGAAGATGAAAAAGTAAAAGTGAAGAAGACATTGTAGAAGAAGAAGAAGAAGAAGAAGAAGAAGAAAAAGAGGAAAAAGATGGAGAAATTAAAGAGGAGGAGAAGAAGAACAGTAAGAAGAAGAAAACGAAAAAGAACAGAAAGAAGTGGAAGAACTGGAAGTAGGAGAAGAAGAGGAGGATGAAGAAGGAGACGAATGAGAAGAAGAAGAAGAAGAAGAAAAGGTGGAGAAAGAGGAAGATGAAGAAGAAGAAGAAGTAGATGAAGAAGAAGAAAAAGAAAACGAACAGGAAGACGAAGAAGAAAATGAAGAAGAAGAAGAAGAAGTAGAAGGAGAGGAAGACGAGGAAGAAGAAGAAGACGAAGAAGAAGTAGAAGTAGAAGAAAAAGAAGAAGAACAAGAAGAAGAAGAAGAAGTAGAAGAAGAAGAAGAAGGAGGATATTTAAAGGAACAAAAAGAAGTAGAATAGTGGATGAAGAAGCAAATGAAGAATTTGAAAGGGAAGAGAAGAAGACTAAGAAGCAGAAGAAGAAGTAGAAGAATAACAAGAAGAAGAAGATTACGAAGAAGAAGATAAAGGAGAAGAAGACGACAAAGAGGAAGAAGAAGAGTAAGAAGGAGAAGAAGAAGAAGAAGAAGAAGAAGAACAAGAAGAAGAAAAGAAGAGGAAGACAAAGACGAATTGTAAAAAAGTCAAGAAGAAGAAGAAAAATAAGAAGATGAACAAGAAGTAGAAGAAGAAGAGCAGGAAGAAGAAGGAGAAGAAGTAAAAGAAGAAGAAGAAGAAGAAAAAGGAAAGGAAGAATAGGAAGAAGAAGAAGAAGAAGAAGAAGAAGAAGAAGAAGATGAAGAAAGAGAAGAAGAAGAAATAGAAGAAGAAGATGATGAGGAAGAAGATTAAGAAGATGGAGAACAAGAAGGAGTACAAGAAGAAGAAGTAGAAGAAAAAGAAGGAGGAGAAGAAGAACAAGAAGTGGAGAAAAAGAAGAAGAAGAAGAATCAGATGAAGTAGAAGTAGAAGAAGAAGAAGAAGAAGAAGAAGAAGAAGAAGATGAAGAAGAAAAAGATGGAGAAGAAGATGATGAAGATTGAAAATGGTAAGAAGAAGAAGATTTAGAGGAAGAAGTAGAAGAACAAGAAGGAGAAGAAGAAGGAGAAGAAGAAAATGGAGAAGAAGAAGAAGAAGAGGAAGAAGACAAAGAAGTGCATGAAGAAGCTGAAGAATGACAAGGAGAAGAGGAGGATGACAATGAAGCAGATGAAGACAAAGGAGTAAATAAGGTGAAGAAAAAGAAGAAAAAGAAGAAAAAGAAGTAAAATAAGAAAAAGGAAAAAGATGAATAAGCAGAAGAAGAAGTAGAATAAGGAGGAGGAGGAGGGGGAGGAGAAGAAGTAGAAGAAGAAGTAGTAGTAGTAGTAGTAGTAGTAGTAGTAGTAGAAGATGAAGAAGATAAGAAAGAAGAGGAAAATGAAGAGGAAGAAGAAGAAGAAGAAGAAGAAGTAGAAGAATAACAGAAGCAGAAGAAGAAGCTAAAGAAGAAGAAGAAGAAGGAGAAGTAGTACTAATAGAATAATAATAATAATAATAATAATAATAATAATAAGATGAAAAGGGAGCAAAAGAAGAAGATGAAGAAAAGAAAGAAGAAGAAGAGGAAGAAGGAGGAACAAGAAAAATAAGAGGCGAAAGAAGAAGAAGAAGACAAGGAACTAGGAGAAAGAGATGATGATGAAGAAGAAGGAGAAGTAGGAGAAGAAGAAGGAGGAGAAGAAAGAGAAGAAGGAGGTGGAGAAGAAGAAGTAGAAGATGGAGGAGGACCAGAAAAAGAAGAAGGAGGAGAAGAAGAAGAAGAAGAAGAAGAAGAAGAAGAAGAAGAAGTAGAAGAAGAAGACGAAGAAGAGGAGGAGGAGGAAGAAGAAGAAGAAGAAGAAGAAGAAGAAGAAGAAGAAGAAGAAGAAAATGATGATTAAAAACAGGAAGAAAAGGTGAAAGAGGAAGAAGGGGGAGAAGAAGAAAAAGAAGAAGAAGAAGAAGAAGAAAAGAGGAAGAAGAAGAAGAAAAGGAAGTAGAAGAAGCACAAAAAGATGAACAAGAAGAGGTGGAGAAGAAGAAGAAGTGGAAGTAGAAGAAGAAGAAGTAGAAGAAGAAGAAGAAGTAGAAAAAGTAGAAAAAGAAGATGAAGAATGGGTAGAAGAAGATAAAGAAGACGAAGAAGAAGAAGGGAATGAAGAAGTAGAAGAATAAGAAGTCGGAGAAGAACAACATGAAGAAGCAAATGTAAAAGAAGAAAAAGAAGGAAAAGAAGAAGAAGAAGAGGAAGAAGAAGAGAAAGAAGGATAAGAAGATGAAGAAGAAGAAGAAAACAAGAGGAATAAGAAGAAAAAGCAGAAGAAGAT
>JAIUJO010003782.1:0-28556 GCA_023846275.1 Vanilla planifolia
TTGTAGGTGTGTCTATATGTGTGCATGTGTATACATATGTGTCTTTGTATATGTGTTTGTGTGTATGTCTATTTGTGTGTGTGCACACAAGTGAATGCGTGTGCAAGTTTGTGCATGTGTGTATGCATTTGTTGTGTTTGTGCACACATGTGTGCACATGTGTGTGTGTGGTAATGTGTGTATATGAGAGTGTGCTGTGTGTGTATGTTTGTGGGTGTGTCTGTGTGAATATGTGTGTGCGTGTTTGTGTGCATGCATGTGTGTGGGTGTGTGTGTGTGTTTGTATGCATGAGTTGGCATGAGTAAGTGCATGTGCGTGGAGTACATGTGTGTTTCTATGTGTGCATGCATATGTGTTTTTTTAGGTGTTTGTGTGTGAGTCTGTCTGCTTGTATGTGCATGTGTATGTGTGTGTGTGCATGTGCATGTATATTCATGTGTGTGTGCATGTGTATGTGTATGTGTATTTGTTCATACATGTGTGTGTTTGTGCGAGTGTGTGTGTGTGTGTATATATGTATGTGCATTTGTGTGTGTGTTTGTATGTGTGCATGAGAGTGTTCACATGTGGTTGCATATGCTTGTGGGTGTGCATGTATATGGATGCATGTGTGATTGTGTGCATGAGTGCATGCATCTTTTTTTTGCATGTGTATATGTGCATATGATTATTTATATGTGTGCTTGTGTGTGTGTTCATGTCTATTTTCCTTTGCATATTCAACCAAGTGTGTACTTTTGCATGTGCATCTGTGTGCATGGGTACACGTGTGTGTGTGCTCGTGTGCAAGCTTGAGTATATGCATGCATTAGTGTGCTTTTGTGAGTGTGTGTATGCATGTGAATGCGAGTGTGTGTGTGTGTGTGCAAGGTTGTGCTCAATTGTGCATGCCTTTATGTGTGGATGTGCATGTGCTTCTGCATGTGTGTAAGTGTGTATACGTGCATGTTTGTGGCTATGTGCATTTGTGCATGTGTGAATACATGTGTTAGTGTTTGAGTCTGTATGTGTGTACATGTAACTATGTATACATGTGTATGTGTGAATGTTTATATGTATTAGTGTGAGTATGTGTGTGCACGTGTTTGTGTGTGCATGTGTGTAGGTGTTTATGAGTGTTTGGGTGTGTAGATGTGCATGTGTATTCTTGTGTGCATGCATTCATGTGTTTTAATGTGTGTGTGTAGGCACGTGCATATATGCATATTAGTATGCATGTGTTTATGTGTGCCCATGTGTATGTGTATGCATGAGTGTGTGTGTGTGTGTGTCTGTGAGTGTGCATGTATGTGTGTATATTTTTATATTTATACTAGCATGTGTGCATGTGCATATGTACATGTGTAGGTGAGTCTGAGAGTGTATGCATGCATGTTTGTGTGTGTATTTATGTGTGCATTTGTGTGTGTTTGTGATTATGTGTGTTTGTGTTCATGTGTGCTTATATATGCATGTGTATGTGTGTGTGCATTTGTGTATGTGCATAAGTGTGCATGTGTGAGCTTAGTGTGTGTGTTCTTGAGTGATAGTGTGTGTGTGTGTGTGTTTCAGCCTATGTTGGTGCATGTGTGTGTACTTGTCTGGGCACATGTGCTCACAAGCACCTATTAAGGTGCCTGTGCCTATGTTTGTGTGTTAGTGTAGTCATTAGTGTGCACATATGAGTTTGTGTGTTTGCAACTAAGGTTTTGTGTGTGCTTGTATTTGTGTTTTTATGTAGGTGTGTATGTGGTGCTTTTTGTATATGTGTACTTATGTGTGTGTGTGTGTGGGCTTGTGTGTGGGTATGTGTGTGAGTGTATTTGTTCATGTTGACAAAAGTGTGCCTATGTGTGCTTGTCTTTGCATGTATATGTGCATGTGTTTGTGTGTATGTGCATGCCTGTGTATGCCTGTACGTATATATGTGTGTGCAAGTGATCTTGTTGTGAATGTGCAAGTTTGTTTTGTGTGTGCAAGTGCATTTTTGCATACATGTGTGTATGTGTGTGAGTGCATCAGTACCTATGTCTACGGTGGTGTGTATGCATGTTTGTGTATGTCTACATGTTTGCTTGCATTTTTGTGTTTGTAAATTTGTGCATGTGTTGGTTTATCTGTGTGTTTTTGTGCTAATATAAGCACATGTTTGTGGATGCAAGTTTATGTGTGTGTGGATGTATTTATATGTGTGTTTGCATGAATACAAGTGTGTGTATGGGTGTATATGCATTTGCACGTGTGTGCACATGTGTTTGTGCATGACTGTGCATGTGTGTGTGTGTGCGAGTATGTGTGTAAGTGTGAATGCTTATGCATGTGTGCATGTATTTACATGTGCATGCATGTGTGAGTGTGTGCCTATGTTTGTTCATGTGTGTGTTTGCTTGTGTGTGTGTGTATGCGTGCATATGCACATATCTGTAAGTGCAAATGCATGTGTCTATATGACTATGAATATACAAGAATGTGTGTGTGCATAACTATGTTTGTATGTGTGTTCCAGTGTTTAGGCATGTGCGCTTATGCAAGCATGTACTCGTATGTGTGCATGTATGTGCATGCATTCATGCATGCATGAACATGTGTTTTGTGCATGTGTATGTGTGTATGTGTATGTGCATGTGTGTGTGCATGTTAGTATCTGTATTTATGTGCGTACATGCTTGTGTGCAAGTGTGTGCGTATGTGTGCATATGTGCCTGATTCCTCGTTTGTGGGCATGTGTGTGTGTGCATGTGTGATTGTTTTTGTGTATACATGAGTGCATCTTTGTGTGTGTGCATGTGTGTGTTTGCATGCATATTTATGTAAGTGTTTTTGTGTGTGTGTGTGTCTGTGTTTGTGTGTGCATGTATCTATGTTTTATGATTTTTATTGTGTGCTTATGTATGTGTGCATTTGCATGTTTGTCTACTTGTTTTCTTATGTGTGTGCATGTGTGTATATATTTGTATGTGTGTGCACCTATATGGGTTAAGTTGCAAGTGTATTCTTATGAGCATGTTAGCATGCTTATGCATGTGTATGTATATTTGTGTGCACTTGTATGTGCATTTGTGTTTGTACATGCATTTGTGCTTATGTGTTTATGTGTGTGCATTTGCATATGTTTTGTGTATGTGTGTGTGCATAAGTTTGTGTTCATATCAGTGCAAGTGTGTGTGTGTGAGCATGTGTGCTTGTGTGTGCATGTGCTTGTTTGTGTGTGTATGCATATGTTTGTGCACATGTTAATGTGCATATGAGTGTGTGAACAAGAACATGTGTGATTGTGTGTGCATGTGTGTTCATGTGTGCGTGCTCACATGCATGCATGCATGCATTTGGGTTTATGATTGTGTATGTTTGTGAATGTGTGTGTATGTGTGTGCATATAGTATGCACTTGTGCATGTATCTTTATGTTTGTGTGTGTGTGTGCTTGAGTGTGTGTACACATATGCATGTGCATGAGCTTTATTCTAAATGTGTGTGTGTGTAATGGTCTGCATGTGTGTGCTTGTGCTTGAGTGTTTGTTGGTTTGTGTGCTTATGTGTGGAAGTGTATATGTGTGTGCATGTGTTTGTCAGTGGGTATGTGCATATAGGTGTGCTAGTACAAGCATGTGCATCTGGGCTTGTGAGTACGTGTGTGCAAGTGTAAGTATGTGAGTGTTCGTGTACACGATTTTGTGCATGTGTCTGTGCTTCATACAAGTGTGTACATGTGTGCAATTGCATGTGTATGTGAGTTTCTTTGCATGTGAATGAGTGTTTGTGTGTGTTCATGTGTGCTTGTGTACATATGTGGGTCTGTATGTATTCTTGTGTGTGTGCATTATGCAAATATTTATGTGCGTTCATGTGTACATGTGTGAATATGTGTGTGTATGTGTGTTCAAGTGTACATTGGTGTGTGTGTGCATGTGCATGTTTATGTGTGTATTTGTACTTGTGTTTGTGAGTTTGTGCATGCCTGCTTGTGCATGTGTGTGAATGTGTGTTTCATTTTGGGTGTGCGTATATGGGTGCTTATGCTTTTGCAAGTGTGTATGTTCGTGTGCTTGATGTGTGTGTGAGCATGTACATGTGAGTATGCATATGTACATATGTGGATGCACATGTGTGCATATTTGTGTATGTATGTGTGTTGCCTATGTGTGCGTATACATGTGTGTGTGTGGATATGTGTAAGTATTCATACGTCTATGTGTGTGTGCACATGTTTGTGCTTGTGTGTGTGTGTGTGTGCATGCATGTGCGCATACATGTGTACATATATGCGTGTGTGTGTGCATATGTTTGTGTGTGGGTTTGTTTTTGTGCATATGTGTGTGTTTGTTCATTTATCTGTGTTCATGTGCTAGTGCATCCATGTGTGTGTGCATGTGTCTATTTTTGTGAATGTCACATGCATATGTGTGCATGTGCATGTGCATATGTGTGTTTGTGCATGACACATGTGCAAGCTTGTGAATTTTTATGTGTGTGTGAGTTTGCATGCATGCGTGTGCATGCATATGCATATCCTTGTGCCTGTGTGTTGTACATTTGTGTGAATGTCTATGAGCCTTTGTCTATATGTGCTTGTACACTAGTTCTTAAGCATGTCCATGAGCTTTCTATCAGTGTGTGTGTGTGTGTGTGTGTGTGTGTATATGCATGTTTATGAATACATCAATGTCCATGTTCATGTGTATGCTTATATTCATGTGTGTGTTTATGTGAGTGTGTGCATGCATGCATGCTATGCATGTGGGTATATGTGTGTGTGTATGTGTTAGTTTGTGGAGCTGTGTGTGTGTATGCGTGACTACATGCATGTGCATGTGTGCATGAGTGTGTATGTGTGTGTCTAGGTGGATGGATTTGTGTGTTTGTGTAGGTGTTAATGTATGTGTGTGTGTATGTGAGAGTGTGTTTGGGAGTTTGTGTGTGTATGGGTCATTCTACATAGGTGTGTGTGTGCATGTGCATGTATGTGTGTGTGTGTTTTTGTGTGCACGTGCATACATGTGTGTGTTTGTGTGTTCATCTGTGTGTAGGCGTTTGTGTGTATGCACATGGGTACATGCATGTGTTTGGATGCATCCACGTGCATGTGTATTCATGTGATTGTACATGTGTTTGGGTGTGTGCAAGTTGGCATGTGTGCATGTGCTTGTCTTTGCAAGAATGTGTGCATTTGTGCATATGTGACCATGTGTGTTTACTAGTGCACCTATGTCCATGTGTGTGTACTAATGCAAGTGCATGTGGGTATGCACATGTATGGGTGAATGTGCATGTGCATGTGCATGTGTTTGTGCACTTGTTTTGCATAAACGTATGTGTGTGTGTGTTGGTGTGATTTTGGATGCGTATGAGTGCACAGTTGTGTGTGTGTGTGTGCGTGTGTGTGTATGTGTATGCATGCAAGTGTATGTTAATGTGTGTGTCCATGTATGAGAGTTTGTACATGTTTATATGTGTTTGTTTTCATTATTTGAATGCATATGTGGCTATCTTTGTGCTAGTATGGGTGAGTGTGTTACCTTTCTGTGTGTGAGTGTTTATGTACACATGTGTGTGTAGGTGTCTATTCATGCATGTGTGTCTTTGTGCATGTCTATATGTATATGCAAATGCGTTAGTGTGCGTGCATGTTTTTGCATGTTTTGTACTTGCATGCATGTGTTTGTGTTTCTATATGTGTGTATTTGCATTTGTGCTTGTACATGTATAACTGTATCTATGTACATACATATGTGCATCTCTATGCTTGTGTGTATACATGTGTATGTGCTCTTGTGAGCACAAGTGTGTTTCTGTGTCAATGCACATGTGTAGGTATGTTTGTGTATGCATGGTTATGTATGTGCATGTTTGTATACAGGTGTGCCTGTGTGTATGAGTGTGCATGTTGTGCATGTGTTTGCGTGTACACATTTGTGTATATGCAAGTGCAAGTGCATTCGTGTGCATGCTTGTACAACTTTGTGTGTTTGTGCATGAAAATGTGTTAGTGTCCCCACATGTGTCTATGTGTGAGTACATGTGTGTTGATGTGTATTTGTGTGTGTTTGTGCATTTGTGCATTTGTGCTTATGTGCAAGCATGGTCATGTGTGTTTATTCATATTTGTGTTTGTATGTGTGTGTTAACATTTGTAGGTCAGTGTGAATGAATGTACTTTTGTGTGTGTAATTATGTGTGTGCATGCATTTATGTTGGTGTGCATATGTGTGCCTATGTATGTTTGTGCATGCATGTGTGCGTGGGTTCATAACCATATGAATGTGTGTGTAAGTGTTTTGTGTGTCTGTTAGCATGTGTACATTCTTATCTATGTGCATATGTGTTTGTGTTTGTACTTGTTTATGCATGTGTTCACTTATGTGTCTACATGTTTGTTTATGTTTGCATGTGTGCTTGTGGTCATGTTAGTACATGTGTGTATGTGTGCCTTTGCAAGTATGTATGCTTGTGTGTTTGTGTGCATTCATGTGTGTGTGTGTGTGTCTATGTGCATTTGTGTATAGGTGTATATGAATATCCTTCTACGTGCCTATGTGCATGTGTGCATGCATGTGTGTTTGTGCATGCTTGTGTGTTTCTTTTTGCGTTCATGTTTATGTATGTATGTGTGCATCTGCATATACATGCCTATCTGTGTGTGGTGTTTGTGTGTGTGCATGGACATGCACATATGTGTGTCTGTGTACTTGTGTGTGTATTTTTTTACATGTATATTTTTTGGAGTATGTGTGTGTATGCATCTATGTGTCTGTTAGGTGTATATGTGTGTGTGAGTGTGTGTGTGTGTGTGGTTGTGATTGTAAGTGTATGTGTATGCATATGTGTGTATGTGTATGAGTGTGTGTATGTGCAAGTGTGTATGTTATGCATGTGTATGATTGTGCATGTGTGGGTGTGCATATGTGGGTGCATGTGTGTGTGCATGTGCATATGTGCGTGCATATGTAAGTGCATGGGTGTGTTCATGCAGGGTCACTTATGCATGATTACGTGCAAGTGTTTATGCATTTGTGTGTACAGATGCATACGCATGTGTCCATTCTTATGTGTGAGCATGTTTATGTTTGTGTGTACGTGTTGTTGTGTTTGTTTATGTATGTCTGTGTGTCTAAGTGCTGTGCATGTGCATGCTTGTTCATGTGTATGTGTGTGCAAGCAAGTGGGTGTGTGCTCATGTGTCTGAGTGTCCAATTATGTGTGCATGCATTTTCATATGTGCGTGTGCACATGTATGTATGCATGTGTGTGCAAAGTGTGTGTATTTTTGTACGAGTATTATGTGTATTTTCGTGTGAGTGCTTGCATGTGCATCTACGTGTGCTTGTGCATGTGTGCATCTATGTGCATGGGTGTGTTTGTGAGTGTATATGTGTGCCTGCATGTGCAGGTGTGAGCATGTGCATGTGAGAGTTAGAGTGAATGCATACATGTGTGCACTCATGTTTGTGTGTGCATTTGTGTTGATGTGGGTGTGCATGCTTGTATGTATGTGTGCCTATGTGCATGTGTGTTTGTTTTTGTGTGTGTGTGTGTGCACATGGTAGCATGTGTTTGTGGTGTTGTGAGTATGTGTGTGTGCATGATGTGACAACATGTGTTTCTATGCATGCTTGTATGGATGCATGTGAGCATGTGTGTGAGTGTGAGTGCATGAGTTATGTGTGCAGATGTATGTGTATTTGTAGACACTTGTACAAGTCTACGTTCTTATTGTTGTTTCTATATATGTGTGTGCAAGTGTGCACACATATGTGTGTGTGTGTGTATGTATGTGCACATATAAGGGTGCAAGTGTGAGCATGTGTGTGTGTGCATGTGGGAGTTTGTACATGCACATGCATATGTGTGCATACATGTGTTTGTGCATGTGTGTGTTTATGCTTGTGAGTATTGGATGCTTTCATGTGTGCATTTTTTGTATGTGTATGTGCTTCATGCATATGTGTGTATGTTTATGTATTGTTTCATGTTCATGTGTGTGTCTATCCGAGTGTGGGTGTGTGCACGTGTTTGTGTGTATTCGTGTGATAGTGTGTGTTGGCATGTTGTTCCATATGTCTATGTGCAAGTGTGTGTGTGTTCATGCATACACATGTGTGTGTGTTCATGGGTACATGAGTGCATGTGTATGTATGTGCTTGACTTCATGTATATGTCCATAATGACAAGTGTGGACATGTGTGTGTGTGTGTGTTGGTGTTTGTGTGTCTATGCATGTGTGTGTCATGGTGTGTGTAGTTGGGTAAGTAGGTGATTATGTGAGTGTACAAGTGCTTTTATATTTGTGTATGCATATGTGTGGATGTTCATGTGTGTGCTTTGTGTATCTGAATGTGTGTGTTCATGTGCTTGTGTGTAGGGGTGTGTCTGTGTATGTGTACATATGCATGTCCATGCATGTATATGTGCATTTTTGTGCATAGTTATGTGATTCTGTATGTATGTGCATGCACTAGTGTGTGCATGGGTGCACTTGTGTATATTCATGTGTGTTTGCATGTGTTTATACCCTTGGGTGGTGTGCATTCTAATGTGTTTTTTTGCATCCATGTGTGGGCATCTGTATACATGTGTGTATGTGAATATGCATATGTATGTGCCTGTGTTTATGCATGTGTGTGTGTGCATTTCTATGTGTTAGTGTATGTGTAGACATACATGTTTATGTGCCTATTTGAATGCATGCATGTGTTAGCACTTCTATGCATGTGTCTTTTTGCATGTGCATTTGCATTTGTGTTTGCATGTGTACATGTGTGGTGTGTGTGTGTGTGTTTGTGTTTACACATTTATGTCTATATGTGTATATGTGTCAACATATTTGCATGTGTTCTTATGGGTGTATCTAAGCATGCCTGCAAGTGGGCCTTTTTGTGTGCATGTCAGCATGGGTGCATAAGCATGGGCTTGTATACACCTGTATATATGAGTGCTTAGTTTGTGCATGTTTGTAGTGCATTTGTATTTGTGTGTGTGTGTGTCTCCATGTGTCAGTATCTATGTGTGTTCAAGTCTATGTGTGTATGTTTGTGTGTTCATGTGTGTGTAAGTCTATGCAAGTGAGTGTCTGTGTATGTGCGTGAAGCTATGCATGTATTGGTGCTTATATGTGTGTGTGTGTGCATGTGTGTGAATGTGCATGCGAGTTTGTGTGTGTACATGCATGTGTTTGTGTTTATGTGTGCATTCATGGGTGCACACTTTTGTACACATGTGTGTGTGTGTACATTTGTGTGTGTGCATGTGTGGTTGTGTGTTTGTATAGGCGTGAGTGTATGTGGGTATGTGTGCATGTGTATTTGTGTGTGCATGCATTTATGAGTGTGTGTGCATGTGTATGCATGAATTTATGAGTGTGTGTGTGCATGTGTGTGTATGCATGTGAGCATGTGTATTTGTGGTTCTGGGGGCATGCATGTGTTTTTGTGTATGTGTTTGCTTCAATATGTGTGTGTGCAAGTTTATTTTTGCATGTGTGTATGCATGTGCATGCCTTTCTTTGACTGCATATGTATTTGTTATGTGTATTTGTGTGCATATTAGTGTATGTGTTTGTGTGCTTATGTGTATGTGTGTGTGTTTGTGTGTTTGTGCATGTGTATGTGCGTACTTGAACATGTGTACATGTTTGTGCACGTGTGTACGTGTGTGTACATGTGTGTGCAAATGTGTGTTTTTGTGCATGAGTGTGCTTGTGCTTTTGTGTGCATGCTCATGCATGTGTGTGAACATGTGTATGTTTGTCTATGTTTACATGTGTGTGTACTTTGGTATGTCTACACAAGTGTGTGCATGTTTTTGAAAGTGTATTGTGTGTGTTTATGTAGGAGTGTTTTTGTGATTTGTGGGTGCACAAGTGCTCATGTTTGTACATTCATGCTTTTGTTGATATGTGAACACATGTATGTGTGTTTTTGTGCATGCATGTTTGTGTGTGTGTGTGCATGTTTTTGTTGACAATAGTGTTCGTGTGTCTTTGTTTGTGTGTACATCTATCTACATTCATGTGTCTACATGCTTGTGCACACGTGTGTATATGATCTTGAGTGTGTATGTGCATCTGCTTGTGCGTGAGTGTGTGGAGGGTTGTGTTTTTTGGGGTATGTCTGTGTGCATGAGTGCTTGCAAACATGTGTACATGTGTGTACATGCACACATATTCATGCATATGGGTGCACACATGTGTGTAAGCATGCACAAGTTTATATATGTCAGAGTGTGCATGTGTGTGTGCACATACATTTTTTTGCACGTGTGTGTGCATGTAAATGCACACATGCAACACACACATACAAACATAGAAATAGAGTTTCACATGCTCAAATGTAAACATGCCCACATACTTATTGACTCACTTATGCACACACCAATTTGCATGCACACTTATATTCACACACACACAAAAACAGCCTTGCACACCCTCATATGTACACACACATGCACATGTGTACGGAGACACACATGTGCCAATACACAAGTATATATGCATACACATGCACAAGGAAATATTCATGCACACACACACATCCATAAATATTCACACAAACACACACAAACACATACACACGCACATGTACACAAGCACATGTGAACCCATTCACACACATGCACATGCACACACACGCAAATATGTGTGTGTACCCTTACACATATGGCAATTTGAATGCACAATCACATTGACAAGCTTACGAATATGCACGCATGTGCACACACTCATATGCACATGCAAGAAAAATGACCGCACATATACACATAGATAAAGACACATGCACACACACACATGCACATGTACACATCTGCATAGGCACATACACATGCATGCACAAATGCACACTCATGCACATGCATATAAAGACATGCACTCACATACGGATGCATAGGCATACACAATAAATATGCACACACCCTCATAACACACACATGCGTATATGCATCCACGCACACTCACTCACTTAAACACAAAAACACACTTGCACATACTCCCACACACGTACAGACATACAAATATATACACATGCATGCACTCACACACAAACACACATGTGTACATGCTTATACACACACACAGACATCCACAAGCACAAAGACACCTACACAAACACATGCACACACATGTGTCCATGCATGCAAATGCACACATGCATTATTACACTTATAGACATACACACATGCATATAAGCAGACATGAACACACACACATGCATGCATAGACACTTGGATTTACACACACAGATGCACATAGAAATTTGCACACACCCACAAACATAAGCATGCATACATATGCACACATGCTCAAATGTGCACATACATGTGCACACACACATACACACATACATACACCTACCCACACTCCCACATGCATTTACATAAATGCATACACACATTTGCATAAAAACAAGCATAGAGTCATAAACATAAGCACCTACACACAAACACACATATGTGCTCAAACACATACACACCCATACACACTCACATGGACATAGATGCTCAAACATGTATGCACACACACAAATGTGTACAGACGAATGTACAGGCACACAAATGCACATGTAAATAAACACACACATGCAAAAATAAGTACAGATGTACACACACCCACATGTGAATGCAAAAGCAATCTCACATGCAAAAATACACACACATGGACACATGTACATGCACCTTCATACACCATAAATGAGCATAGATGTGCATGCAAACCTAGACACACATGCTCACCCAGACCAACACACATGCATAAATGCACACAAATGCACACATGCACACACACACACACACAAACACCCTAATGCATGCACACAAACAACACATAAGACCACACATATGTGTGTACATTGAAAAAATATACACATACACACATGCACACAAAGACACACACACATGCAAGTGAACACACACATGCATGCACACACACACACAACGACCTACCTGAATGGATGCATGAACAAGCATACACAAACATACATGATTGCTCTCGCACAACACACACATGTGTGTAGTGACACAGATACACACACAATAACACACATGAACACATGTATACATATGTACATGTACACCCACAGACATCCACGTGCAAATACAAGCACCCACATCAACACATATAGACACACACATCATGCATGGATGAAAATACACTTATGAAGAGACACACAAGCATGTAAGCACACACATATATGTGCTCATGCCTGCACATCAGCATGCATAGAAACACACGCATATAGTGGCTACACAAACTCACACATGGACACACACATGATCAAATATGAACATAAACACACATATATTCCTATATATATGTACACATGCATGTATACAAATGTACACACACAAACATACATACATGCTAATACACCTACATGCACACACGCCCAAGGATAAGCCCACACTCATGCCTATACACAAATAGAAATTCACACTCATCCAACTACACATGTAAACTTACAAAGATATGAACACATACACATATGCACACACAGATATAGACACATGTACCCACATGTTCATAAACATGCACACACATAGACAAACACACAAATGCTCACATGCACCCATGTAGACATACACATATGCACTTGAGCAAACATGCACATGCACACTCACACTCACATGTATAAGGTCACAAACATGAACCACATGTGCACATAGACATGCACATGCATGCACACACACATGCATATAATCATGTGCACAAACAAATTTACACACTTGTGTGCACATGCATGTAGATGCACACACACATGCTTAAGCTTGCACACAAACATACTTTAATGCACACACACATATGCACACAAACAAGCACATACACGCACACACAGACATGCACATGCACACATCCACATGCATCCATACATAAACACATAAATACACATGTGCATGCATACACACATATAGAAACACATGTGAACACATATACATGTGTAGATACACATGCATATACACACACGCATACATATAAACAAAAAAATGCATGCATGCACATATACCCATGTGCACACGTAGACACACAAGCACACAAATGACTAAGCTCACCCACATGCACACAAACTTACATGTCTATAGACATGCACACACACATGTGCTCACACACTTGCACAAACACACACATAATTGAACAAACATACACACACGCACACACATGAACATAGGTATAGATAGAAACATATGTAGAGAGGCATACAGACCCACACAAACATACTCATGTACACACATATACACCCACACACACACATTCACAAATTCATATACACGTACAAATAAACACATATATATGAGCACACACACACAAAAACATATGTATAAGTACTCACAACCACAAATGCACACACATACATACATGCATGCACATGCACACTTATACACACAAAGACGTGCACACACACACATCCACACATAAACACATCCACATTCACACACTCATACATGCATGCATGTGTATAATCACACACATGCACATGCACGCACACACCCTCTCGTATGTGCATGCACACACATAAATACACACACTAACACCCATGAGCACATATACTAACTCGCACATACACATGCACATGCATGCACAAACACACAAGAATGCACGCACACAAGCACACATTTACTTGTCCACACACACAAGCACATTTACAAATATACATGCATACATACATACACACCCACACACTGACACACCCCACACACACACAAGAATACAATGTACAAACATAGTAATGCAAAAATGCACAAATGTATACAAATACACATCTATATACATACACAAATATGCACACACACACCCACTTATACACACACATGCACCCCCACAAAAACATGCACATGCACACTCATGCATCTCAACCTGTACACCAACATACACATAGGCTTATGCACATGCTTGCACACACACAAGCCCACAAAAGTGCACAAGCACACATCCACATACACATGCACAATAGGTAGATGCACAACTTGTATGCCCTCATAGATAGTCACACATTCACAAATGCACTAGAAGAAATAGATGAACACACACAAACATGCATGAGGTCAAACATGCACATGCATGCACACAAACACACACACACACACACACACAAAAATGCACCCAAACATACCGATGCACACACACAGACACATGCACACATGCACATACACTCACATAGGCACACACATGCATGCACACACAAAAATACACTCATACATAGGCATGCATACACACGTGCATGCATATTCATTTAGGCACATATACACAAATGCACATATGCACAAATGCACACACACACACAAGCTCACACGCATGCACTAGAGCACTTTAAAGACCACACAAATACACAAAGACACATGCTCATGCATTCACACATACACAAACATACACACACATGCACCCACATGCACAAACCCACACATAAATATGCACACACACATTCACACATTTGTTCAAATATACTTACACATGTACAAACAAACATGTCTACATACATAGGCACACATGTATATATGGATATAGAAACACACGCATTAACATAACCACACACATGTACATGCACACACACATATGTACATGCACCCATGCACTCACATGCACATGCACACAAACACATGCATGCACACATAGGTGCACACACATGATTGACCTTGCAAACACATGTCTACACATGCACTCAAGCACACACAAAACTATGCACATGCATACACAGATACGCACGACTAGACAAACATGCACACAAATACACACCTGCATGGAAATATGCACACAAACATATGCACGCATACAAACACACATACACACATATATCTACAAGCACATATAGAAAAACATGCATGCATATGCACATGCACACATAAATGCACACCCACATGCACATAAGCACACACATAAGCATGCCCAAACACACCCACATGAAGACGTAAGCACGCATACATGCATAGGCATACATGCACACACATACACACAAGCACGATCATGCAAACAAACTCACACACACATGCACAAACTCATATGAATGACCAATAAAACACATGCACACTCACATGAATGCATGGAAGCATGCATATGCATACATACACACATGTGCACGCCCACTCACACACAAAAACATGAACATGCATGCACATACAAATACAAACATACCCAAACACCAACACACATATGCATGTACACACCCAAACTCAAATACACAAGCACATACACATGCACACAAAAATTTGCATGCACATACACACACCTAAACACCATGCCTGCACTTAAACTCATACATACACATGTATGCACACACATGAAAGCACACATCCATGCACACCCTTGAAGGCTCACATGCCCATGAACACACAGACATCTATATCCACACACACACAAACATACGAACAGAGACAAGAACACATATAGACACACGCACACATGCATGTACACACAAACAAACTCAAATGTACACATAAATGCATACATGTGCACACACACATGCACAAGCACAAACTTGCACACGCATACATGTGCATGCAAACACATGCACATGCATCCCCACAAACATTGGTATGCAAGCACATAGCCACACAAGTACACACAAACACGATTGCACACAAACCTTGACATATGCATACACACACACACACACACACCCACACGCACGCTCACAAATATGACCATGCACATGCACATACACTAGCTCACACATACAGATATGCACACACGTTCATAGATAACAGTATGCACACAAAAATATACATGTGACTGCATGCATGCATGCACACTTACATAAAAGCACACATGCACACATTCATACTCATGCACACAGAGGAATGCAAACACACACACACACACATAGGAAGGCACACAGATTTGTAGGAATGCACCCACATAAACAAGCATGCACACACACGTGCACAAACATATGCACCCCTATGCACGCACACTTGCTCATGCACAAGCACATGCACATGCATATGTACATGCACACGTGCACTTATGCATGTACACACAAGAAAAAACACTCACAAACATGCATAGGCACACACATGTACTCCACACACATGTATTCTACACACACACATGCACACACACACATACACACCTACACACAAAAACAAATGCACAAGCATACACAAAAAACACAAGTATTGACACACCCAAAAATGTGCATAGGCACACGCATGAATGCACATGCATGCACACATGTGTACATGCTTGTACACATGTCTAAATGCACAAACACGCACACACACATGCACAAATCAACAAACACATGCATGCATACATGCACACATTTATACATATACAAAGTTTCACACACACATACATATGAATGTACACACACGTGCACCTACATAAATGACTACATGCAAATACAAATGCACAAAAAATTGCATGCATGTATACACACACACATAATGCACATACACATGCATGCAAACACACACAAACACAGACACTGGCATAGACACATGCATAAATATGCACATACCATGCAAACACATGCACATGCACACACACACATGTGTGTACAAAAACATGCACATGCACACACAAGCATGCACAAACACACACACACACACCCATACACACACATGCATATAAACATAGACACATTCACACACACATAGATATGCACACATCCCTATGAACACTCACATGTATGCACACAAGCATATAGAACATAAATGTGTGCATAGACATCAACACACACACACATGCATATAGACATGCACTCATAAACACGCACACTGACTTGCACACACACATAGACATAGACACACATGCACACACAAAGAGAAACACATTTACACATGTGTGCATGATCACACACATAAGTACACATAAGAAAATAAATGCATACATATGTACACACACACATGCAAGCAAGTACAAATGCACAAACATGAGCCCCTATGCACATAAACACATATGCACACACAAACATGTATGCACCCACATGTACACAAACTAGCAAATAGAAACACACACATACATATAGAAATGAGCATGCAAGCACACTTGCACAAAACATGCACTTGCACAAACACACATGTACACACCTATGCACACACAAACGCATGAAGACACTCATGCATGCATAATCACACACATGTGCCATTACGACACACACACATGCATGCACATACAATCACACACACACATAGGCACAAACACTCACAAATACACACACATGCACAAACACATAAACACACACACACACAAATAGACATGCAACACAAGCACACACATATGCACACAAAAATGCACAATCCCATACATGTACATGTAGACACACACACACACAAATGCATCCACACACACATGTGCATGCATCCACACACACACATGCTCAAGTACACACAAGCACTCATGCACACACACACACACCCCCACACACATGAACATGCACACACACACACATGTATGGGTGTGCATGCACACACACATACTCATGTGTGCACAAACCCACACATATGTCCTTAAACACACACTTACATGCACACACATGTGCATGCGCATGTGAAACATGCCCACATACACCAATCCACACACAAATACATACTCACACACATACACATGCACATGCATATGACTATAGACATATCCACATGCACATATACATATGCATGCTTATACCTAATCAGACACTTACGTAGACACATACACATATGTGTAGACACATGCACATTAATGTACATGCATGCTTGCTCGACTAATTAGACACATGAACATGCACACGCACACACACATGCCTTGTACCAACTCACGCAAACACATACTCAGAGAGAAACACACATGCATGTGCACAAACAATGACACACACATAAATACATAAACATGTACACACACTAATGCATACACCAACATGCAAAAACAAAAGTTCTCGTGAACAAGCACATAGGCCAACATGTGCTTGCATACACGCACATGCACACCCAACAACATACATATGTACACACACTCACATAGATGCCCACGCACATAGACCAACACATGCATCTACAAATGCACACATGCATGCACTTATATGTGCACACAAATGTGTGCATGCATGCACACAAGCAAAAATCTATACATACACACAAGCATGCACACACACAGACATTCACAAACTCCAATGCACATACAACCACATAGATATGCACACACACATGCACATGCACACACATATGTGCACAAACATAAAACATAAGGACAAACATATGCACATGAATATACATACACACATGCACACACAAAAATATACACACATACATAGTTACATGTGTTGTACCCTTTGATGTGATAATTACAAAACCAAGCTATTTATTATTGAAGGCTTGTTTTATTTAAGTAAAATTGTTAATAATTAATTAAATCAAGCCATGTATTTTAGATGTCTAAAATAATGGTCTCTAAGGGCCTTGAGGTCATGACATACTTCAAGGAATTTTTGAGACATGCGCAAGATTTTTCATAATTAAATTTCTTTTTATTTCTCTTGAATTTGATATGTCAAAACCTTGAGATTATGAGGCACACTAGTAGTATTAACATTTAAAAATATTATAAAATTATTTAATGATGAATTTTCATTTTTGGGCCAAGTATATTTGACAAAATGTATAGACATGGGTATTTGATTTTTTAATATTATTATGGAATCGTTTTTTACAAATTTCTTTTCATAGCCACTTAATTAACTTATACTACTATAAGAATATAAAATTATTTTTATTCACTTATATTCAAATTTGTGGCTAA
Organism: Vanilla planifolia; assembly: GCA_023846275.1. Lineage (NCBI taxonomy): Eukaryota > Viridiplantae > Streptophyta > Magnoliopsida > Asparagales > Orchidaceae > Vanilla > Vanilla planifolia. The sequence goes on from JAIUJO010003782.1 coordinate 18,671, forward strand.
AAAATTCGTCAAAAATACCCTAAAACTGCAAAAGTCTCGGGAAAAAGCACTGTAGCATGGGCGGGTCGACCCGGCGTCAAAACAGCCCATCCAGGCCTTTTAGGAATAAAAAAAAGAGAGAAAAATAAAAACTTGGTTGACCCAAAAGGGGCGAGCAAAGCCCGCCCAAAGACCGCCGAGAGCAGCTCGGCTGGCGCTGGTCAACGGTCAACGGAACAGTGCCTGGCTAAGCCAAGCCTGCCGAGAGGAGCTCGGCTAAGTCTAACTTTAGCGCTGGTCAATGGTCAAAGAACAGTGCATGGCTAAGTCAACCTGAACCGGGTGATGAAATCCCGGCCAAGGAAGGGGGGAGCCGGCCCCAAAGTGGCTCGCAGGTTAATAGGTGCGAATCTATTATAAAGCAGTGTGCGAAGTTTCATTCTGCAGTGTGGGACTAAAAATCCCACCTTATAACTTCGGCAGGATCCAAAGGCGCAGATCAAGCCCGCCCAGATCCAACGGGCGAGAGTAATTTCGAACGGCTGTTTAATCAGCGCCGTTCGTTCAGCGCGTGGGATCCAATGGTTCAGATCAAGCGCGCCCAGATCCAACGGGCGAGAGTAATTTCGAACGGCTGTTTAATCAGCGCCGTTCGTTCAGCGCGTGGGATCCAATGGTTCAGATCAAGTCCGCCCGGATTAGACGGTCTAGAGATGATCAACCCGTGAAGTCCATCCAGCCGTCCATTCTTGAAGTGGGATCGGACGGCAGCTGCTCTTCTTCTTCCTTTTCGGGCTTCCGGCAACGGCTATTTTCTGGTTTCTTTTTTCTTAGCCGTTTGGAACTGCTTTTTGGTGGACTATATATATAGGACACTTTACAATTTATTGATTGATGAATCCACTTGCAAACTTCTTCAAAAACTAAGGAAAAAGGCCAAAACCGAGAGCAACAATTGGCATACTCGTGGGAGCTACGAGCTCAACTTTCTTCTCCAATTTCGACAGCTTTCTTCCATATTTCATTGCATCATTCTGTAACATTTTGTTCGGATTTTTGGTGTCTCGTTGGAGCACCGGTTGTACTTGGTTTACCCCTACCGGCTTCGGCAAAAGGGAGTGGTTAGTGGAAGCCTGATCGGGTTGATCGGGGGTGGATGTAGGCACGGGTTTGGCCGAACCACCTAAAAATCTTTGTCTTCTCTTTGCTTGTCTTATTATTGCCTTTTTCGTTTTCACAATTTATTTACAAACGTTTTTTTTATTGAAAGAATTTTTCTTAATCTAAATTTTAGTGAAAAACACAATTCACCCCTCCCCTCTTGTGCGTTGTTCTCACACGATTTACATCAAGTGGTATCAGAGCGAGGTTTTGTCAAAAGGAAGAAATTTCTAAGACAAGATCCTTATGGCTTTTCCATGTGTTGAGAACAATGCTATCTTGTCTGAGGGAGCATCGTCACACCGTCCACCCTTGTTCAAGGGTGAATTTTATCTTTATTGGAAAAATAGGATGCGTTTATTTTTAGAATCCGTTGATTTAGAAATTTGGGATATTGTTGAGAATTTATTTGATTTTCCAATTAAAATGGTCAATGGCGAAAAAGTGAGAAAATCACTTGGTGAACTCACTCCCGAGGAGAAACATAAAGTCCAACTTAACTCTCGGGCCATGAACATTTTGAGTTGTGGGTTAGGTGCTTCGGAATATAACCGGATTATGAATTTGAAAACAGCACATGAGATTTGGTCAAAATTAGAAGTTACCTATGAAGGAACTTCTCAAGTTAAAGAGACCAAAATCAATATGCTTGTTCATGAATATGAGTTATTTCGCATGAATTCTGATGAGACCATTAAGTCTATGTTTACTAGATTTACAAATATTGTTAATGGTCTATCTAACCTTGGTAAGGAGTTTTCTACTGGTGAACAGGTGAGGAAGATTCTACGAGTCCTTCCTCAACAATATGATCCACTTGTGACAGCCTTGAAAGCAGCAAAGAATATTTCAGCTATGTCACTAGATGAACTATTGGGTGAGCTGTTAACAAATGAAATTGAGCTTGCAAGAAGAAAGAATGAAGAGCATGCGGTAGAAAAAGAAAAGAAAAAGAAGAAGGAAGAGACAATTGCTTTTGTAGCCGATTCCTCCACAGATTCAGATGTATCAATCTCAAGTGAGGTAGCACTTATTTCTAAAGGCTTATCTCGTTTATATAACAAAAGAAATACAGGAAAAAGATTTGAGAAGAATAAAAGGCAAAAGGGCAAAGTTGTTTCCCATGAAGAAACAATTTGTTATGAATGCAAATTGCCTGGGCATACTAGGCCAAATTGCCCTCACTACAAAGAGAGAGTAGAAAAATATCAAAACCAGAAGAAAAAGAAGAAGGCTATGAAGATCTCATGGGATGATTCAGATAGCTCCTCTTCTGGTAATGAAGACAAGAAGGAGAGCTTGATTTGTCTTATGGCAAAGGACAACATTCAAGAAGCAATATCAGATGATGAGGTATGTTCCTATTCCTCCTCTTCTTCATCTTCTTGTATGGAAACTTATGAAGAGCAATACATAGCCATTTGTACCAAATATAAAAAATTAGCATCTAAGTATCTTAAATTAAAAGAAGAGCATGAAAATTATTTAGGTTTGTGTGAACATTTGAATGAAGTGAATGCCAATTATTTGCTAGAAATTAAGAAAGAAAGAGATGAGAAGGCTTCTTTTATTGTCAAAAATACATGCTTAGTTAGGGAATTAAATAATTTGAAAAGTTTGCATGCTCATTGTAGGATTTCTTTTCAAAAATTAAATTATGCAAGAACCACTACCTCCTCTTATGCACAAAATGCTATTTGTAATTATTGCATGAAGTTTGGACATATTTCTTCTTATTGTAAATTTAGAAATTCTATAAATAACAAATCTTCTAGTTTTGTTTGGGTTAGAAAGAGTAGCTTACATAATGATCAAATTAAGACAAGTGGACCCAAAAGGGTTTGGGTCCCTAAATGTAACGTTTAATTGTGTGGTGTAGGCATGCTTTCCTTCAAGGACCGGGGAAGGCATGTGGTACTTGGATAGTGGATGCTCAAGACACATGACTGGAGATGCATCTTTATTCATCCACTTGAAGAGCTATGATGGTGGTGAAGTTACTCTTGGTGACAACTCCAAGAAGAAAGTGATTGGAATTGGAACTGTGGGAAACTCACATACATCCATAAGAAAGGTCCTTCTTGTACAAGATTTAAGGTACAATCTTCTTAGTATTAGCCAATTATGTGATTCGAATTTTACAGTTTTATTTAATAAACATGAATGCATCATTAGCAAGGATAATCTTCCTCTTGTTATAGGATGTAGAAAAGATAACACTTATGTTTTATTTTTACACATGGTCAAGAATAGTGGACTTGAGTGTCTTACTTCACAAGACAGTAATTCTACTTTATGGCATAGAAGATTTTGTCACTTAGGAAAGTCATCTTTTAAAAAAATCATGAAGTTTGATGTGGTTAGAGGTCTACCAAATCTTAGTCAGTTAAGTGATCATTTATGTGGCCCATGCCAATTAGGAAAACAAACAAAGGAAAGTTTTAAGCCTCTTAAGGACATCACTACTTGTAAACCTTTAGAACTTGTTCACTTAGACTTATTTGGTCCTATTCATCCAGAAAGTCTAGGTGGAAGCAAGTATGGGTTAGTAATTGTAGATGATTTTACTAGATTTACTTGGGTTCTTTTTGTTAGAAAGAAGAGTGAAGGATTTGAAAAATTCGTAAGTCTTATTACAAGAATTGAAAAAGAACATGAAGTTAGGTTAATATCAATTAGGAGTGATAATGGAGGAGAATTTAAGAATGAATTATTTGATGAATATTGTGTTAAAAATGGAGTGTTTCATACTTTTTCTTCACCTAGGACTCCTCAACAAAATGGCGTAGTTGAGAGAAAGAATAGGACCTTGCTTGATGCCGCAAGGTGCATGCTAAATGAGTATAGAGTTCCCAAATATTTTTGGGCTGAAGCAGTTAACACTGCCTGTTATGTATTTAATCGAGTCATATGTAGACCTTTGTTAGAAATTTCTCCTTTTGAGTTGATTTATGGCAAGAAGCCCAAGGTAGCTCATTTTCATGTGTTTGGATGTAAATGTTTCATTTTAAATAATGGAAAAAGAGACCTTGATAAGTTTGATGCCAAGTCTGATGAAGGGATTTTTCTAGGATATTCACTTTCTAGTAGAGCGTTTAGAGTATACAACAAGAAAACACTAGTTGTTGAAGAGACAATTCATGTTAAGTTTGATGAATCTCTTAGTGAGGCATCTCATAGTCATCATCAAATGGATCTACTTGATGAATTTGAGGACTTATGTCTTGAAGAAGATAAATTGGATGATATAGCTAAGGTTGAAGAACCAATAAAAGATGATAGTGAGATTGAGAAGCAATTGAGATATTCTAAGGATCATCCTAGTGAATTGATTATTGGAGACTTAAAAGAGAATATTAGAACTAGAAGTTCATTTAATCATGCAGCATTCGTGTCAAATGTTGAACCAAGTTCTGTAGAAAATGCATTTGAAGATGAGTCTTGGATTGCTGCAATGAATGATGAGTTAGTACAATTTGAGAGAAATCAAGTATGGGATCTTGTACCAAGGCCAAATGACAAAACAATCATTGGTACAAAATGGGTTTTCAAAAACAAGGTAGATGAGAATGGTGAAGTTATTAGAAATAAAGCTAGGTTAGTAGCAAAAGGCTATTGTCAGATAGAAGGAGTAGATGTGGATGAGACATTTGCTCCTGTGGCAAGACTTGAAGCTATTAGACTTTTACTTGCCTATGCATGTCATAAAGGGTTTAAATTATACCAAATGGATGTTAAGAGTGCATTTTTGAATGGATATATAAATGAAGAGGTTTATGTTGAGCAACCTCCTGGATTTGAGATACATGATAAGTTAGATCATGTATACAAACTTAAGAAAGCTCTTTATGGATTGAAACAAGCTCCAAGAGCATGGTATGAAAGATTGTGTATTTTTCTTACTTCAAATGGATTTCATAGGGGTAAGATAGATAATACCTTATTTGTACAGAATTCAACTGAAGGTCAACTAGTATGTCAAGTGTATGTAGATGATATAATATTTGGAGCTTCTAATGTAGAGATGTGCATGAAATTTGCAGATTTAATGAAGAATGAGTTTGAAATGAGTATGATGGGAGAATTAACCTTCTTCCTTGGACTTCAAGTAAAGCAAACGAGTGAAGGAATTTTTATTTCTCAAACCAAATACTTGATTGGTTTGCTTAAGAAATTTGGTTTTGAAAGCATGAAGTCAAGAAAAACTCCTATTAGCACAAGTACTATCATAAGTAAAGATGAAACTGGGAAGTCCATTGACACTAAACTATTTAGAGGAATGATTGGATCATTACTATATCTTACAGCGAGTAGACCTGATATTGTGTTTAGTGTAGGTTTATGTGCAAGATTTCAAGCAAATCCTAAGGAATCACACCTACAAGCAATCAAGCATATCTTTAAGTATCTTATAGGTACTAAGACTCTAGGCTTATGGTACCCTAGATGTGAGTCTGGATTTGATTTAATTGCCTACACAGATGCTGACTTTGCTGGCAGTAAGACTGATAGGAAGAGTACCTCTGGCATGTGTCAATTGATTAGTGGTTCACTAATTTCTTGGGCCAGTAGAAAACAAAATTGTGTGGCATTATCAACAACAGAGGCAGAGTACATTGCTGCAAGTAGTTGTGTTGCTCAAGTACTATGGCTTAAACAACAACTTTTAGATTACGGCTTAGAATTTAGTCAGATTCCAATTTTCTGTGACAATTCAAGTGCAATTTGTCTATCAAAGGATCCGGTTCAACATTCAAGAACCAAACATATAGAGCTTAGATATCATTTTATTAGAGAGCATGTGCAGAAGAAAGAAATTCAACTGTCATTTGTCCCATCTTCCGCTCAAATGGCTGATATTTTTACCAAACCATTGCCTACGGATGTGTTTCATAGACTTCGTTTGAGTTTAGGTGTCATTAACCCCTTTGAGTGATTACAAAAAGGGGGAGAGAGGTATCAGTGATGTGCTAGGATTTAGGGGGAGTATAGGCTAGGATTCAGGGGGAGCTATATTGTAATCTCTGATTGTTATTTATTGTTACTTTAATGCTTCGTCTTTTTATTTGTTTTTGAGCTTTGGTTTTGTAATCATCAAGGGGGAGATTGTTGTACCCTTTGATGTGATAATTACAAAACCAAGCTATTTATTATTGAAGGCTTGTTTTATTTAAGTAAAATTGTTAATAATTAATTAAATCAAGCCATGTATTTTAGATGTCTAAAATAATGGTCTCTAAGGGCCTTGAGGTCATGACATACTTCAAGGAATTTTTGAGACATGCGCAAGATTTTTCATAATTAAATTTTTTTTTATTTCTCTTGAATTTGATATGTCAAAACCTTGAGATTATGAGGCACACTAGTAGTATTAACATTTAAAAATATTATAAAATTATTTAATGATGAATTTTCATTTTTGGGCCAAGTATATTTGACAAAATGTATAGACATGGGTATTTGATTTTTTAATATTATTATGGAATCGTTTTTTACAAATTTCTTTTCATAGCCACTTAATTAACTTATACTACTATAAGAATATAAAATTATTTTTATTCACTTATATTCAAATTTGTGGCTAAAAAATTCGTCAAAAATACCCTAAAACTGCAAAAGTCTCGGGAAAAAGCACTGTAGCATGGGCGGGTCGACCCGGCGTCAAAACAGCCCGTCCAGGCCTTTTAGGAATAAAAAAAAGAGAGAAAAATAAAAACTTAGTTGACCCAAAAGGGGCGAGCAAAGCCCGCCCAAAGACCGCCGAGAGCAGCTCGGCTGGCGCTGGTCAACGGTCAACGGAACAGTGCCTGGCTAAGCCAAGCCTGCCGAGAGGAGCTCGGCTAAGTCTAACTTTAGCGCTGGTCAATGGTCAAAGAACAGTGCATGGCTAAGTCAACCTGAACCGGGTGATGAAATTCCGGCCAAGGAAGGGGGGAGCCGGCCCCAAAGTGGCTCGCAGGTTAATAGGCGCGAATCTATTATAAAGCAGTGTGCGAAGTTTCATTCTGCAGTGTGGGACTAAAAATCCCACCTTATAACTTCGGCAGGATCCAAAGGCGCAGATCAAGCCTGCCCAGATCCAACGGGCGAGAGTAATTTCGAACGACTGTTTAATCAGCGTCGTTCGTTCAGCGCGTGGGATCCAATGGTTCAGATCAAGCGCGCCCAGATCCAACGGGCGAGAGTAATTTCGAACGGCTGTTTAATCAGCGCCGTTCGTTCAGCGCGTGGGATCCAATGGTTCAGATCAAGTCCGCCCGGATCAGACGGTCTAGAGATGATCAAGCCGTGAAGTCCATCCAGCCGTCCATTCTTGAAGTGGGATCGGACGACAGCTGCTCTTCTTCTTCCTTTTCGGGCTTCCGGCAACGGCTATTTTCTGGTTTCTTTTTTCTTAGCCATTTGGAACTGCTTTTTGGTGGACTATATATATAGGACACTTTACAATTTATTGATTGATGAATCCACTTGCAAACTTCTTCAAAAACTAAGGAAAAAGGCCAAAACCGAGAGCAACAATTGGCATACTCGTGGGAGCTACGAGCTCAACTTTCTTCTCCAATTTCGACAGCTTTCTTCCACATTTCATTGCATCATTCTGTAACATTTTGTTCGGATTTTTGGTGTCTCGTTGGAGCACCGGTTGTACTTGGTTTACCCCTACCAGCTTCGGCAAAAGGGAGTGGTTAGTGGAAGCCTGATCGGGTTGATCGGGGGTGGATGTAGGCACGGGTTTGGCCGAACCACCTAAAAATCTTTGTCTTCTCTTTGCTTGTCTTATTATTGCATTTTTCGTTTTCACAATTTATTTACAAACGTTTTTTTATTGAAAGAATTTTTCTTAATCTAAATTTTAGTGAAAAACACAATTCACCCCTCCCCTCTTGTGCGTTGTTCTCACACGATTTACATCAACATGTACCCATATGTACACTCATGCAAGCACAAACACAAACACACATAGATACACACATTCACACACACAAGCACACATAGACGTCCACACACTTGTGTCACAAAAATGGACATGCATTTGCACAAAATGCACATGTTCTTGCACAAAAAAGCACATGCATACAAAAAGACACACATACATATGCACACACATGCATAGAAACACCTACACATGCACAAGAATATACACACGCATGCACATGCATATGAACCCACACATAATTACACTCACATGCATTCTCACCTACACACACATGTACACACACACACACAAATATATGTGCAAGCTTGCACAGATGTGCATGTGTGTGTAGACATGTACACACATGCAAATGCATAAAACATGTACATAAGTAGGCACAAACACACACACATATGTACTTACACATATATACACACAAGCATATGCATGCATACATGCACAAACATAGACATATTTGTACACACACACATGGTGACACATTCATGCATGTTGACACACACACTTACGAGAAAATACACATGCACACACACACATGCACATACATTCACACACTCACGTACACACATGATCATGCACATACCCACTCACACTCTTGCTCATGCACTTCCATGCTTAGACACACACTCATGTGCACACATAAACACATGCACATATTCACAAACTTATATGTACAAACATACACACAAACACACACACATGCATACTCATACATACATTCAAACACACATGCACGCATGCACACACACAAGAACACCCACCCACACACATGCGTACACATAGACACATGCACACAGCAAACACACACATGCACTTACCAACAAGTGCACACATACACAGATAAACACACACATAGCCATGCACACAAGTTTACTAGTAGGTAAATGCATAAGCATGCATAGCATAAGCACATACACACACATACTGACACACACAAAAAAGTACACAAATGCACATGCATACACACGCAGCACATGCACACTCACTCACACACATGTACACACATAAAGATGAACACACACAAACACACACATGCATCCACATAAGGACCATCATAGGCCCATGCACACATAGTCCCATAGAGATACACACACATGCACACACATCCATATACACAAACATGGACATACATGCCCATGAATACATACACACATGCAAATGAACACAATAATACACTCACACATACACACAAACACCCATGCACACACACACACACAAACTCTCACACATATTCACCCAAATAAGAATGCACACATGCATGGGCACACATCCATATACACACAAGCATAAGTACACACATATGCACATTTATAAAAACACACAAGCATGCAGACACATGCACACAAATGCATGTATATGCACATATGCATGTATCACATACACATATAAATACAAAAACACATACCCGTGCATGCATACACACCCATAGAAAGATATTTGTGCACACATGCACACATACACACTACACATATGCATGGACACACATAAACAAATGCACACACATGCAAATATACACACACATGCACAAACAAACATGGGCACATGTACACACAGATGCATGCACATGCACACACTCATATGTACATACACATACATGCATACACACATGCATGCTTGCACATGCACACACACAAAAACACATATGCGCACACCCACACATATAGAGACACACACATGCACAAACACACACACCCATGTATATGCACAAGCTCCCCCACATGCACACACAGACACACATGCCTACATATGCATACACCAACTCACACACATGCACATATGCACATAAGCACACATGCACAAAGACACTATGCG
>JAIUJO010003873.1:12500-15000 GCA_023846275.1 Vanilla planifolia
TTCATCTTTTTCTTCTTCATCATCATCTTTTTCTTCTTTACCTTCCTCTTCTTCTACTTCTACTTATTCTTCATCTTCTTCCTCTTCTTCCACTTCTTCATCTTCTTCTTCAACTTCTTCCTTTACCTCGTCTTCTTTTTCTTCTTCTTTATCATTGTCTTTTTCTTCTTCTTCATCTTCTTGTTTTTCTTCTTCTTCATCATCCTCTCCTTCTTTTTCTTGTTCTTCTTCTTCTTCTTGCCCGTCTTCGTCTTCTTCTTCTTCTTCTTCGTCATCTTCTTCTTCTTCTTGTTCGTTTTACTCTTCTACTTCTTCTTCTACTTCTTCTTTCTTCTTCTTCTTCTGCTACTTCTTCTTCTTCTTCTTCTTCTTCTTCCTCTTCTACTTCTTCTTAAGCATCTTCTTCTTCTTCTTCTTCGACTTCTTCTTCTTCTACTTCTTCTTCTACATCATCTTTTTATTCTTCTTCTTCTCCTTCAACTTCTTCTTCTTCTTCATCATCTTCATCATCATCTTCTTCTTCTTTTTTGTCTTCTTCTTCTTCCTCTTCTGCTTCTTCTTCTTCATTTACTTCTACGACTACTACTTCTTCTTCTTCTCCAAAATCTTAATCTTTTTCTTCTTCTTCTTGTTCTTCTTCTTTTTCTTCTTCTTCTTCTTCTTTTTCTTCATCTTCTTCTTATTCTTCTTCTTTTTCTTCTTCGTTTACTGCTTCTTCTTCTTCTTCTTCTTCTTCTTCATCTTCTTCCACTTTTTCCTCTTCTTCTTATTCTTCTTTTGCTTCTTCTTGTTATTATTCTTTCTTTTCTTCTTCTTCTTCTTCATCTTCCTCTTCTTTACCTTCCTTTTCTTCTTCTACTTCTTCGTCTACTTCCTCTTCTTCCTATTCTTCTCCTTCTTCTTCTTCTTCTTCTTCTTCTTCTTCCACTTCTTTGTCTTCTTCTTCTTCTTCTTCGTGTACTACATCTTCTTCCTATTCTTATTCTTATTCTTCATCTTCTTCTTCTCCTTCTTCTTCTTCTTCATCTTCTTCTTCTTCTACCACAACCACTACTATTACATCTAGTGCTTCTTCTTCTTCCTCTTTATTTTCTTCTTCTTATTCTTCATCTTCCTCTTCTTCTTGTTTTACTTCATCATCATCAACTTTTTCTTTTTCTTCTTCTTCTACCACTACTACTACTACATCTAGTACTTCTTCTTCTTCTTCTTCCTCTTCTTTTTTACCTTTTTTCTCATCATCTTCTTCTTGTTCTTCTTCTTCTTCCCTTTTTTCCTATTCTTCTTCTTCTTGTTTTTCTTCCTCTCCTTCTTCTTCTGCTTCTACCACTTTGCCTACTACTAAATGTAGTACATCTTCTTCTTCTTCCTCTTCTTCTTTACCTTTTTTCTCCTCATCTTCTTCTAATTCTTCTTCTTCTTATGCTCATCCTCCTCCTTTTTCTTTTACTTCCTCTCCTTATTCTTCTTAATCTTATTTTTTTTCTCCTTCATCATCTTCTTCTTCTCCTTCTTCATCTTCTGCTTCTTCTTCTTTCTTCTTCTTCTTCTTCTTCTTCTTCTTCTTCTTCTTTCTTCTTCTTCTTCTTCTTCTTCTTCTTCTTCTTTGTCTTCTTCTAATTCTTCTTCCTCCTCTTCATCATCATCATCATCATCATCATCTTCTTCTTCTTCTTCATTTTCTTCTACTTTTTCGTTTTCTTCTACATCTTCAACTTCTTCTTCTTCTTCTTCTTCTTCTTCAAAATCTTCATTTTTTTCTTCTTCTTCTTGTTCTTCTTCATCATCTTCTTTTTTTTGATCATGTTCTTCTTCTTCTTCTTCTTATTCTACTTCTTATTCTTAATCTTCTTCTTCTTTTTCTTCTTCTTCTTCTTCATCTTCTTCCACTTCAACCTCCTCTTCTTCTACTTGTTTTGCTTCCACTTCTTTTTCCTATTCTTCTTCTACTTCTACATCTTCTTCATCCTCTTCTTCTTTAGCTTCCTCTTCTTCTTCATTTTCTTCTTCTTCTTCTTCTTCTTTCTCTACTTTCTCTTCTTATTTCATCTTCTTCTTCTTCTTCTTCTTCTTCTTACTCTTCTTCTTCTACTTCTTTTTCTTCTTCTTTGTCATTGTCTTCTTCTTCTACGTTTCCTTCTTTTTCTTCTTCTCTTCATCATCTTCGCCTTCTTCTTCTTTTTCTTCTACTCCGACGTCTTCTTCTTCTTCGTCTTCCTCTTCTTCTTGTTGTTTTTCTTATTCTTCTTTTTCATTGTCTTCTTCTTCTTCTTCTTCTTCTTCTTCTTCTACTTCTTCTTCTTCATCTTCTTCTTCTCCTCCTTTTCTTCTTCTTCTTCTTGTTCATCTTCTGCTTCTTTTTCGTCATCTTCTTCTTCTTTTTCAACGTATTCTTCTTCTTCTTCTTCTATTTCTTCTTCTTCTTCTTCTTGTACTTCATCTTCTTCTACTTCTTCAAAATCTACATCTTTTTCTTCTTCTTCTTGTTCTTCTCCTTTTC
>JAIUJO010003873.1:20000-22500 GCA_023846275.1 Vanilla planifolia
CTTCGTCTTCTTCTTCTTCTACTTCTCCTTCTTCCTCCTCTTTTTCTTCTTCCTCTTCTTCTTCTTCATCCTCTTCTTCTTCATCATCTTCTTCTTTTTCTTCTTCCACTTCTTCTTCTTCTTCTTCCTTCCTCATCTTCTTCTTCTTCTACCTCTTCCTCTTTTTTTTCTTTTACTTCTTCTGCTTCTTCTTCTTCCTTCTCCTCTTCTTCTTCTTCTTTTTCTTCTTCTTCTACTTGTACTTCTTCTTCTTCTTCTTCAAAATCTTCAACTTTTTCTTCTTCTTCTTGTTCTCCTTCTCCTTCTTCTACTTTTTCTTCTTCTACTTCTTCTTCTTCTTCTTGTTCTTGTTCTTCTTCTTCTTCTTCTTCTTCTAGTTCTTCTTCTTCTTCTTCTTCTTCTTATTCTTCTTTTTCTTCTTCTTCTTCCTCTTCTTCTTCTTCATCTTCTACTTCTTGTTCTTGTTTTTATTCTTCTTCCTCTTCTCCTTTACCTTTCTCTTCTTCTTATTTTTCTTCTTCTTTTTCTTCTTCTTTACTCTTCTTCATCTTCTTCTTCTTCTTTGTCATCATCATATTTTTCTTCTTCGTCATCATCATCTTTTTCTTCTCCTTCTTCTTCTTCTTCTTCTCCTTCTTCTACTTCTTCCTCTTCTTCCTCTTCTTCATATTCTTATTCTTCTTTTCCTTCTTCTACTTCGATTTCTTCTTCATCATCTTCTTCTTCCTCGTCTCCTTCTTTTTCTTCTTCTTCTTCATCATCTTTGCCTTCTTCTTCATCCTCTTCTTCTTCTTCTTCTACTACTACTACTCCACCTTCATCTTTGTCTTCTTCTTCTTGTTGTCCTTCTTTGTCCTATTCTTCTACTTGTTTTCCTTAATCTTTTTCTTCTTCTTCTTTTTCTTCCTCTTCTTCCTATTCTCCTTCTTCTTCTTCATCAACTTCTTCTTCTTCTTTTCTTCTTCTTCTTCCTCTTCTTCTTTCTTCTTCTTCTTGTTCTTCTTCTTCTACTTCTTCTCCTACCTCTTCTTCTTCTTCATCATTATCTTCATCATCATCATCTTCTTCTTTTTCTTCATTTTCTTCTTCTTCTTTTACTTCTTCTTCTTCAAAATCTTTATCTTCTTCTTCTTCTTCTTCCTCTTCTTCTTCTTCTTCTTCTTCTTCTTCTTCTTCTTCTTCTGGTTTTTCTTCTTCTTCTCTTTCTTTTTCATCTTGTTCATCTTCTTCCACATCTTCCACTTCTTCTACTTCTTCTTCTTCTTCTTCCTCTTCTTCGATAACTTCTTCTTTTTCTTCTTCTGCTTCCTCTTCTTCTCCCTCTTCTTCATCTTCATCTTCTTCTTCTTCTTCTTATTTCTCCTCCTCTTCTCCCACTTTTTTTTCTTCTTCTTCATCTTCTTTATCTTTTACTTATTATTATTCTTATTCTACTTCTTTTTCTTCTTCTTCCTTCTCTTCTTCCTCTTCTTCATCTTATTCTTCATGTTCTTCCTATTTTGCTTCTTCTTTTTCTACTTCTTCTTCATCATCTTTTTCTTCTTCTTCTTCTTCTTCTTCTTCTTCTTCTTCCTCTCCTTCTTCTTCTTCTCCTTCTTCTTTTGCCACTACGTCTACTACAACATCTAGTACTTCTTCTTCCTCATCTTCTTTACCTTTTTCTCTTCATCATCATCTTCTTCTTCTTCTTCTTATTCACTTCTTCTTCTCCTTCTTCTTCTTCTTCTTCTTCTTCTTCTTCTTCTTCTTTCTTGTTCTTCTTCTTCTTCCTCTTCTTCTTTTTCTCCTTCTTCTACTACTATTTTTTCATCATCTTCTTATTGTTCTTCTTCTTCTTCTTCTTCTTCTTCTTCTTCTTTTCCTTCTTTTTCTTCTTCTTCTTAGTCTTCAACTACTTCTTCAAAATCTTCATCTTTTTATTCATTTTCTTCTGCTTCAACCTCTTCTTCTTCTACTAGTTTTGCTTCTTCTTCTTCTTATTATTATTCTTCTTCTTCTACTACTTCTTCTTCATCCACTTCTTCTTTACCTTTCTCTTCTTCTTCTTCTTCTTCTTTCTCTACTTCCTCTTCTTCTTCTTCATCTTCTTCCTCTTCCTTGTCTTCTTCTTCTCTTTCTTCTTCTTTGTCATTGTCTTCTTTGTTCTTCTTCTTCTCCATTTTCTTCTTCTCTTCATCATCTTCGGCTTCTTCTTCTTCTTCTTCTTCGCCTTCGTCTTCTTCTTCTTCGACATCTTCTTCTTCTTCTTTTTATTCTTCTTCTTATTCTTCTCCTTCGTCGTCTTCCTCTTTTTCTTCTTCTTTTGCTTCTTCTTCTTTTCTTTTTCTTCTTCTTCTCCTTCTACTTTTGCTTTTGTTTCTTCTTCTTGTTCTTCTTTTTCAACATCTTTTTCTTCTTCATCATCTTCATCTTCTTCTTCTTCTTCTACTTCTTTTCTTTCTTCATTTTTTTCTTTTTCTTCTTCTTCTACTTCTTCTTCTTCTTCTTTTTCAAAATCTTC
>JAIUJO010001650.1:0-7500 GCA_023846275.1 Vanilla planifolia
CATCAACATCACTTCTTCTTCTTCTTCTTCTTCTTCTTCTTCTTCCTCCCCTCCTCTTACTTCTTCTTCTAGCTCTTCTTTCTTTCTTCTTCTTTCTCTTCTTCTTACTTCTTCTCTTCACTTCTTCTTCATCTTCTTCTTCTTTCTCTTCTTCTTCTTCTTCTTCATCTTGTTCTTCTTCTTCTTCATCATCTTCTTCTCAACTTCAACTTCTTTTTCCTCTTCTTCTTCTTCTTCTTCCCTCCACTTCTTCTTCTTCTTCCCCTTCTTCTATACTTCTTCTTCTTCTTCTTCTTATTCTTCACTTCTCGTCTCCTGTCTTCTTCTCTCTTCTCTCTTCTTCTTCTTCTTCTTCTTCCTCTTTCTTCTTCTTTTCTTTTCTCTCCTTCTTCTTCTATTCTTCTTCCTCTACTTCTTTTTTTCTTGTTTCTTCTTCCTCTTTTTCTTCTTCTTCTTCTTATCTTCTTCTCTCTTCTTCTTCAACTTCTTTTCTTCTTCATCATCATCATCATATTATCATCATCTTCTTCTTCTACTCTTCTCTTACTTCTTCTCCTCGCCCTTCTTCTTCTTTTGCTTCTTCTTCCCCCGCCTCGTTTCTCTTTCTTGTTATTATTATTATTATTATTATTATTCTCCTACTTTTCCTTTTTGTTTTATCTTCTTATTTCTATTCTTGTTCTTATTGTTCTACTTCTTCTTCTTCTTTTCCTTTTTCTCCTTCATCTTCCTCTTCTTCTTCTCCTTCTTCTCCTTCTTCTTCTTCTTCTTCTTCTCCTTTTTTTGTTCTTGTTGTCCTTATTCTTCTTCTTCTTCTTCTTCTTCTTATTGTTCTACTTCCTCATCTTCCCCTTCTAATTCTTCTTCTTCTCCTCCTCCTTTTTCTCCCTCTAATTTTGTTTTGTTATTCTTCTTCTTCTTCTTCTTCTTCTTCTTCTACTCCTACTACTTCTTTTTCTTCTTGTTTCTTCCACTTCCTCTTCTTCTTCTCCCTCCTCCAACTCTACTTCTTCTTCTTCTTCCTCTTCTTCTTTTTCTTCCTCTACTTTTTCTTCTTCTTTCCATCATCATCATCATCTTCTTCTTCTTCTTCTTCTTCTTCTCCTTCTCCTTCCTACTCTTCTACTTCTTCCTCTTCCTCTTATTGTACTTCTTTTCCTTCTTCCTCTTCTTTTATTTTCTTCTTCTACATCTTCTTCTTCTTCTTCTTCTTCTACTTCTTCTTTTTCATCTTCTACATCTCTTTCTTCTTCTTCTTCTTCTTCCTCCTCCTCTTCTTCTTCTACTTCTTCCCTTTTTTTCCCTTCTTCTTCTTCTTCTTCTTCTTCTTTCTCCTCTGTTTTCTCTTCTTCTTCTTCATCTTTTTCTTCTCCTTCTTTTCTTCTTCTTCTTCTTCTTCACCTTTTTCTTCCTCTTCTTTTCTTCTTCTTCTTCTTCTTCTTCTCTAGTACTACTACTACTACTACTACTTCTTCTCTTCATCTTCTTTTTTTTTCTTCATTTTCTTCACCATCGTCATTCAAATCATCTTCTTTTTCTTCTTCTCCTTCTACTTCTTCTTCTTTTTCTTCTTCTTCTTCTTCTTCTTTTTACACTTCTTATTCTTCTTCTTCTTCTTCATCATCATCTCCTACTTCATCTATTTCTTCTTCTTCTTCTTCTTCTTTTTCTTATTCTTCTACTTCTTCTTCGTATTCTTATTCTTTCTTTTCTACTTCTTGTTTTTCTTTTCCGCTCCTTGTTCTTTTTCTTCTTCATCTTCTTCTTCTTCTTCTTCCTCTTCTTCTTTCTCTTCTTCTTCTTTTTCTACATGTCCTTCTTCTTCTTCTTCCTCTTCTTCTACTACTTCTTCCTCTCATTCTTCTTCTTCTTCTTCTTCTTCGTCCACTCGATCTTCTTCTTCTTCTTCTTCTTCTTCTTATCCTTCTTCTTCTTCTGCTTCTTTTTCTTCTCCTCTTAGTCCTCTTCTTTCTTCTTCTTCTCCATCTCTTTCTTCTTCTTCTTCTTCATTATCATCTTATACTTCTTCTTTCTTCTTCTTCTACTTCCCCTTCTTCTTCTACTTCTTCTTTTACTTCTTCTTCTTCCTGTCCTCCTCCTCTTTTTCCTTCTTCATCTTCTACTTCTTCTTCTTCTACCTCTCCTTCTCCTTCTTCTTCTTCCTCTATTACTACATCATCTTCTTCTTCATCATCTTCATCTTATTCTTCTTCTTCTTCTTCTCCTCCTCCTCCTTTCTTCTTCTTCTTCTTTTTCTTCTTCTTCTTCTTCTTCTTTTTCTTGTTCTTGTTCTTCTTCTTCTTCTTCTTTTTCTTCCACTACTTCATCTTCTTCTTCTTCTTCTTCTTCTTAGTGCCCTTCTTCTTCTTCTACTACTTCTTCTTCTTCTTCTTATTCTTCAACTTCTCCTTCTTCCCCTTATTCTTCTCCTCCTTCTTCTTCTTCTTCTTTTTCTCCTTCTTCTTTTTCTCCTTCTTTTTCTTCTGATTGACCTTCTTCTACTTCATCTTATACTTCTATTTCTTCTTCTTCTTCTACTACTTCCTTTCTTCTTCTTCTTCTTCTTGTTCTTCGTCTTCTTCTTCTTCTTCTAATTCACCATCTTCTTCTTCTTCTTCTTCTCATCCCTCTTTTTCTTCTTCTTCTTCTTGTTCTTCTTCTTTTAACTCTTCTTCTTGTTCTTCTTCTTCTTCTTCCTCCTCCTCTTCTTTGTGTTCTTCTTCTCATTTCTCTTGTTCTTATTCTTCTTCTTCTTCTTCTTCTTCTTATTTTCTTTTCTCCTTCTTCTTCTTCTTCTTCCTCAACTTCTTCTTCTTTTTCTTTTCTTTTTCTTTATCTTCTTCTCCTTCTTTTTTCATCATCATCTCCTCCTTCTTCTCCGTCTTCTTCTTCTCCTTCCACATATTCTTCTTATTCTTGTTCTTCTTCTTCTTCTTCTCCTTGTACTTCTCATTTTTTTCTTCTTCTTCTTTTTCTTCTTCTTCTTCTTCTTCTTCTCTTCGTCTTCTTCTTCTACTTCTTCTTCTTCATCTTCTTCTTCTTCTTCTTTTTCTTCATCTACCTCTTTTAGGTTTTTTATTTTCTTCTTCTCCTTCTCACTTTTCGTCTTCTTCTTCTTCTTCTTCTTCTTCTCCTCCTCCTTCTTCTTCTTTTCTTCTTCTACTTCTTCTTTTTCTTCTTCTTCATGTTCTTCTTTTGTTTTTCTTATTCTTCTTCTTCATCTTCGTCTTCTTCCTCCTCTACTTCTTCTTGTTCTTCTTCTTTTTATTCTTCCTCTTCTCCTTCTCATTCTTATTCTTCTTCTTCTTCTTCTTCCTCTTCTTCTTCCTCTTCTTCTTCTTCTTCATCTTCTTCTTCTTCTTCTTCTTTTTCACCAACATCATAATCTTCTTCTTCTGCTTCTTCTTCTCCTTCTCCTCTTCCTTCCTCCTATTGTTCTTCTAATTCTTCATCTTCGACTTCTTCTTCTTCTTCTTCTTCTTCTTCTCCTTCTTCTTCTGCTTTAACTTCTTTTTCTTCTTCTTCTTCTTTTCCTCCTTTTTTTTGTTCTTCTTCTTCTTCTTCTTCTTCTTCTTCTTCTCCTTCTAGTTCTTCTTCTTCTTCTTCTTCTTCTTCTTCTTTTTCCTCTTCCACTTCTTCTTCCTCTTCTTCATCTTCTTTTTCATCTTCTTCTTCTTCTCCTTCCTCTTCATCTTTTTGTTCCACTTTTTCATCGTCGTCATCACCTTCATTCTTCCACTTCTTCTTCCTCCTCCTCCTCCTCCTCCTCTTCTACTTCTACCTCTTCTTCATCTTCTTCTTCACCTTCTTCTTCTTCTTCTTCAGCTTCTTCTTCTTCTTCTACTTTACTTCTACTTCTTCTTCTTCCTCTTCTTCTTCTTCTTCCTCCTTCACCTCTTACTCCCTTTCTTCTTCTTCTTCTTCTTCTTCTCCTTCCTCTTCTCCTTCTTCTTCTTAATTTTCTTCTTCTTCGTCTTCCCTTTCTTCTTCCTCTAATTGTTCCTTTTCATCATCTTCATCATCATCATCATCATCTTCTTTATCTTCTTATTCTTTTTCTTCTTCTTCAACTCCTTCCTCTTCTTCTTGTTCTTCTTCTTCTTTCTCTTCTTGTACTTCTTCTTCTTCATCCTCTTGTTCTTTTTCTTCTTCTTCTTCCTATTCTTCTTCTTCTTCTTCTTCTTTTTCTTCTTCTTCTTCAACTTTTTCATCTTCTACTTCCTTTTATTCTTCTTCTTCTTCCATCTCCTCCTCTTCTTCTTCGTTTCCTCCTTTTCCATGTCTTCTTCTTCCTCTTCTTCTTCTTCATATTCTTCTCCTTCTGCTTCTTTTTCTTTTTCTTCTTCTTCTTCTTCTTCTTCTTCTTCTTCTCCTTCTTCTAATTATTCTTCTTCTTTTTCTCCTTCTTCTTCTTCTTCTTCATCATCTTCTTCTTTTTCGTTTTCTTTTTCTTTTTCTTTTAATTCTTTTTCTTCTTCTTCTTTTCCTTGTTCATCTTCTTCCAATTCCCCTTCTCCTTCTTCTTCTTCTTCATCTTCTTCTTCTTATTATTATTATTATTCTACTTCTTCCTTTTATTCTCCTTCTTCTTCATCTTCATCATCTGCTTCCCCTTTTTTTACTAGTTCTTTTTCTTCTTCTTCTTCATCTTCTTCTCCATCTACCTGTTGTACATCTTTCTTCTTCTTCTACTACTTTAGTTTCTTCTTCTTCTTCTTCTTTCTCTTGTTCTTCTTCTTCTTCTTCTTCCTCTTCTTCTTCTTTGTCCCTATTCTTTTTCTTCTTCCTCTTTTTCTTCTTCTTGTTTTTCTCTTCTTCTTCCTCTTCTTCATTTTCTTCTTCTTTTTCTCCAAACCCCACTTCTTCTTCTCCTTCCTCTTCATCTTCTTCTTCTTCTTCCTCCTCCTCTTCTACTTCTTCTTCCTCTTCTTCTTCTTCACCTTCTTCTTCTTCTCCTCCTCCTCCTTTTTCTTCTTCTTCTCCATCTTCTTCCTCTCCTTCTTATTCTTATTATTTTTTATTATTTTTATTCTTCTTCTTCGCTCTTCTTCTTCTTCATCTTCCTTTTTCTTCTTCTTCTTATTCTTCTACCACTTCTTTTTTTGGCTTTTCTTCTTTTTTTTTCTCCTTCTACTTCTTCATCTTCTCTTTTTCTCTTTCTTCTTTTACTCCTTGTTGTTCTTCTTCTTCTTCCTTCTCTTCTTCTCATCTTCTTCCTCCTCAACCTTATTATTCTTCTTCTACTACTACTTCTTCTTCTCCTTCTCCTTCAACTTCTTCAACATCTTTTTCTTTTGCACCTTCTTCTTCTTTTTCTTCTTTTACTTCTTCTACATCTTTTGTTTCTCTCTGCTTCTTCTTCATTGTTCTTCTTCTTCATGTTCTTCTTCTTCTTCTTCTTCTACTTCTTCTTTTTCTTCTTCTCCTTCTACTTCTTCTTCTTCTTCCCCTTCTTCTTCTTCTCCTTCTTCTTCTTATTCTTATTCTTCTTCTTCTTCTTGTTCTTGTTCTAATTTCTCATCTTCTTATTCTTCTTTTTCTTCTTCTTCTTCTTCTTTTTGCTTTTTTTCTACTCTTCTTCTTCTTCTACTTCTTTCTTCTTATTCCCTTCCCTCCTCATTCTTCTTCTTCTTCTTCTCCTTCTTCTTCTTCCTTTTCTTCTCCTTCTTCTTCTACTTCTTTTTCTTATTCTTATTATTCTTCTTCTTCCTCTTCAACTTCTTCTTTTTCTTCTTTCTTCCAATTTTTCCTCCTCTACTCCTTCATCGTCGTCTTCTTCCACTTCTTCTTCTTCTTCTTCTTCTTCTCTATTCTTCTTTTTCTTCTTCTTATTTCTCCTCTTCCTCTTCTTCTTTTTCTTCTTCATCGTCTTCTTCTTATTCTCCTCCTCCTCCTCCTCTTCTTCCTTCTTCTTCTTCTACTTCCTCTTCATCTACTTCTTCTTCATCTTCTTCTTCTACATTTTCATCTTTTTCTTCTTCTTATTCTTCTTCCTCTTCTTCATTTTATTTCTCTTCCTCTTCTTCTTCTTCTTCTTCTTCGTCTTCTTCTTCTTCTTCTTCTTCCTCTTCTTCTTATTCTCCTTCTTCTTTTTCATCATCATCATCTTCTTCTTCTACTACTTCTCTTTTCTTCATCTTCTTCTTCTTCTTCTTCTCCTCCTCCTTCTTCCAATTCTTTTTATTCTTTTTTCTCCTCCTCCTTCCTCCTCCACTTCTTTTTCTTCTTCTACCTTTTCTTCTTCTTTTTTCTTCTTCTTCTTCCTCTTCCTCTTCTTATTCTACTTCTTCTTCTCCTCTCTTCTTCTTCTTCCTCCTCTTCTTCTTCATGTTTCTTTTTTTTCTCTTATTCTTCTTCTTCTTACTCTTTTTATCCTCCTTCTTCTTCTTCTACTTCTTCTTCTTCTCTTTATCTTTTTCTTCTTCTTCTCTTCCTCTTCCTCTTCTTCTTCTACTTCTTCTTCTTCCTCTTCTTCTTCTTCCTCCTCTTCTTCTTCTTCTTCTTTATCTTTTCTTCTTCTTCTTCTTCTTCTTCTTCCTTTCTTCATCATGAACATCTTCTTCTTCTTCTTCTTTTCTTTCTTTTCTACTTCTTCTTTTTTCTTCTTCGTTCATTTTCTTCTTCTACTACTACTACTTTTTGTTCTTCTTCATCATCATCATGATCATCATCACAATCCTCTTCCTCTTCTACTTCTTCATCTTTTTCATCTTCTTCTTCTTCTTCTTCCACTTCTTCTTCTTGTTCTACTTCTTCCTCTTCTTCTTCTACTTGTTCTTGTTCTTCTTCTTCTTCTTCTTCTTCTTCTACTTCTTCTCATTTCTCTTATTCTTCTTCTTCTTCTTCTTCATCTTCTTCTTCTTCTTCTTCTTCTTCCCCCTTCTTATTCTTCTGCTTCCTCCTCTTTGGCTTCTTCATCTTCTTTTTCTGCTACTTTTTCTTCTCTTCTTCTTGTTCTTCTTCCACTTCTTCGTCTTCTTCCTCTTCATCTTCTTCATCATCATCATCTCTTCTTGTCCCACTTCCTCTTCTTCTTCTTCTTGTTTCTCTTCTTCTTTTCCTCGTCCTTTTTCTTCTACTACTTCCTCTCTTCTTCTTCTTCTTCTTCTTCTTCCTACTCTTTTTCTTCTTCTTCATCCTCTTCTTCTTCTTCCTCCTCTTCTTCTTCATTTTTTTCTTCCTTTTCTTATTATTCTTCTTCTTCTTCCTCCTCTTCTCCTCTTCCTCCTACTTCTTTTATTTTTTCTTCTCCTTCTTCTTCTTCTTCTTCTTCTTCTTCCTCTTCTTCTTCTTCTTCTTCTTCTTCTTCCCCCTCTAGTTCTTCTTCTTCTTCCTCCTCTTTTTCCTCTACCTTTTTGTTCTTCTTCTTTGATCACCATAATCATCATCAGCATTTTCTTATTCTTCATCATCATCTTTCTTCTTCTTTTTCATCATCATCTTCTTCATCTTCTTCCACTTCTTCTACTTCTTCTACTTCTTCCTCTTCTTCTTATACTG
>JAIUJO010001650.1:17500-20000 GCA_023846275.1 Vanilla planifolia
TCTTCTTCTTATTATTATTATTATTATTATTATTATTATTATTATTATTTTTCTTGTTCTTCCTCTTCTTCTACTTTTCGTTTGTCTTCTTCTTCTTCTTCTTCTTATTTCTCTTCTTCTTGTTCTTCTTCTTCTTCATCTTCATGTTTTTTCTTTTCTTCTACTTCTTCTTCTTCCTCTTCTTCTACTTTCTTCTCCTTCTTGTCCTCCTTCTTCTTCTTCTTCTTCTCCTTCTTCTTCTTCTTCTTCCTCTCCTTCTCCTTCTTCTACTTCTTCTTCTATTCTTATTAATCTTCTTCTTCCTCTTCAACTTCCTCTTCTCCTCCTTCTTCTTCTTCTAATTCTTCTTCCTCTGCTTCTTCTTATTTTTCTTCTTCTTCCATACAGGTTTTTGTTGTCCTCACCATTTCATAGGGTTCTTCTTCTTGTTCTCCTCATCCTCCTGCTCCTTCTTCTGCTTCCTCTTCATGTACTTCTTCTTCATCTTCTTCTATTTTTTCTTCTTCTTCATCATATTTCTCTTCATGTCCTTCTTCTACTTCTTCTTCTTGGTCTTCTTCTTCTTCTTCTTCTTCTTCCTCCTCTTCTTCTTATTCTTCTTCTTCTTTTTCATCATCATCATCTTCTTCTTCTTCTTCTTCTACTTCTTTTTCTCCTACTTCTTCTTCTTGTTCTTCTTCTCCTCCTCCTTCCACTACTTCTTTCTATTCCTTCTTGCTCCTCTTCCTCATCTTCTTCTTCCTCTTCTTCTTCTTCTTCTTCTTCTTCTTCTTCTTCTTCTTCTTACACTTCTTCTTCTTCTTCCTCCTCTTCTTCTTCTTCTTCCTCCTCTTGTTCTTCTTCTCCTTCTTCTTTTACTTCTTCCTCTTCCTCTTCTTTTTTTTTATCTTCTTCTTTTTCTTCTTCTTCTTCTTCTTCTTCTTCTTCGACTTCTTCTTCTTCTTCTTCTTGTTTGACTTCTTCTTCTTCTTTTTTTTCTTCTTCTTCTACTTCTTCTTCTTCTTCTTCTTCTTCTTCTTCTTCTTATTCTTCATCTTCTTCTTCTTCCACTTCTTCTTTTTCTTCATCTTCTTTTTCTTCTTCTACTACTACTTCTTCTTCTTCATCTTCTTCTTCTTCCTTCTTCATCTTCTACTACTTCTTCTTCTTCTTCTTCTTGTTCTTCATTTACTTCTTCACCTTCTTCTTCTTCTTCTTCTTATTTTCTTCTTTTTCTTCTTCTTCTACTTCTTCTTCTCCTTCTTTTTCTTCTTCTGATTTTTCTTCTTCTAATTTTTCTTCTTCTCCTTCTTCACCTTTTGCTTCCTCTTTTTCTCCTTCTTCTTCTTCTTCTTCTTCGTCCTCTTTAACTTCTGCGCCTTCTTTTTCTTCTCCTTTCTATTCTCATTTTTCTTTTTACTCTTCTTCTTCTTGTTCTTCTTCTTTTGCTTCTTTTTCTTCTTCTTCTTCTCCATCTGCTTCTTCTTCTTCTTCTTCTTCCTCTTCTTCTTCTTCTACTACTACTTTTCCTCTTCTTTTTGTTCTTCTTCTTCTACTTCTTCCTCCTCAGTTCTTCTTCTTCATCTTCTTCTTCTTCTTCTTCTTCTTCTTTTTCATCTTTTACTTCTTCCTCTTCTTCTTCTTCTTCTTCATCTTCATCGTCATCATCATCATCATCTTCTTTCACTTCTTCTTCTTCAACTTCGTTTTCATCCTCCTCTTTTTCTTCTTTTTCTTCCTCTTCTTCTACTTCTTTTTCTTGTTCTACTACTTCTTCTTCTTCTTCTTCTTCTTCTTCTTCTCCTTCATCATCTTCTTCTTCTTCTAATTCTTCTTCTTCTACTTCTTCTCCTTCTGCTTCTTCTTCTTCTCCTTTTAATTCCTCTTTCTCTTCTTCTTCTTCTCTTACTTCTTCTCATTTTTCTTTGCATTCTTCTTCTTCTTCATCTTCTTCCTCTTTTTCTTCTTCTTCTTCTTCTTCTTCTTCTTCTTCTTCTTCTTCTTCTACTATTACTAACACTATCAATTTTTCTTCTTCTTCTTCTTCTTCTTCTTCTTCTTCCACTTCATCTTTCTTCTTCTTCTTCCACCTCCACTTTTTCCTCTTCTTCTTCTTGTTCTTCTTCTTTTTAATCACCATCTTCTTCTTCTTGTCCTCCTCCTCCTTCTTCTTCTTCTTCTTCATCATCTTCTTCTTCTTCTTCTTTTCTTCTTCTTCTTCTTGATCTTCTTCTCCCTCTTCCTCTTCTTCTTCTTTTCTTCTTCTTCTTCTTGATCTTCTTCTCCCTCTTCCTCTTCTTCTACTTCTTCTTCTTCTTCTCCTTCCACTTCTTCTTCATCTTCTTCTTTTTCTACTACAACTTCTTCTTCTTCTCCTTCTTCTTCAACTTCTGCATCTTCTTCTTCTTCTTCTTCTTCTTCTTCTTCACCTTCTCCATCTTCTCCTTCTTATTCATCTCCTTCTCCTTCTTCAACTTCTCCTTCTTTTTCTTCTCCTTCATCATCTTCTTCTTCATCATAT
>JAIUJO010003486.1:5000-10000 GCA_023846275.1 Vanilla planifolia
TTAAGAGTCCTAAAAAACTTTGCAGCTGTTTTAAACTGGTAAAGTTTTCGGGAAACTCTTTAACTTTTGTATATATATGGTCTTGTAATTGTACTTGACCATTTTTTATTTGTTTTCCTAGAAAATCTATTTCAGTTTTGAATAATTCTATTTTCTTTGGACTCAAAAAAATACCATGGTTTAGCATTATTTTGATAACATGTAAAAGGTGATCTTTATGTTCTTCCTCTATTTGAGAAAAAACAAGCATATCGTCTATGTAAGCGACGACATAAGGTAAATGTCCAAAAATAGAATTAATCCATTTCTGGAATATTTGAGGTGCATTTTTTAATCCAAATAGCATAACTAACCATTCAAAATGCCTTTGTGGACAGCTAAAAGCTGTTAATTCTATTGATGTTTGGTTTGCAAGTTTGATTTGCCAAAATCCTGATTTGGCATCAAATTTGCTATAGTATTTAGCACCTTGGATTTGTTTGATTAGGTGCTCAGCAGTTGGCATAAAATAACCATCAAATTTTGTGCAAGAGTTTAACTTGCAATAATTGATGACCATTTGGGCCTTACCACGTTTTATTTCTGCGTGATTTCGTACTATAAATGCTGGAGAAGAATGTGAGCTGTGGCTCTTTTGTATTAATTTTAAATTTAATAGTTCCTATATTTAACTGTTAAATTCTTGTTTGTCTATTGGAGATACCATTATACTATTGACTCGTATATTGGTATTCTGGTATTGTTCTAAGAGTTCGATAGAACAATAGCGAGAAGATTTGTCAAACCATTTTAGAGGGTTATTGGAATATAAAGGTTCTAAGAGTTTGTGAACAGTTTCATCAAAAGGGGTTGCATTTGGAAGGTTATATGTATAGATTGGATGAATTAGAGGATTGGTATCGATGAAGGTATTGGTATCTATGAGGGTGGTTTTGGGTTTTTCACCGCGCTGGGCTGCAGAAAAATAAGGGGCAATGCGGGCAGGAAGATGGATACGAGCAATAACGTGTCCATCAAAGTCAAAGAAATGGGTATTGAAAGGAGTAAAATGGCGAAGATTGTCAAGCCCAAGCAAACAATCAATATTGAAGTCTAATGGTAATAATGCAAAGTTAAAGGTATAAGTATGAGGGTTGTTGTAAATATCCGGTATAGAGATGTTAAGGTTTGCTACTTTATGGGTAAGAGGGACTTGTTTTCCCATAAAATCGGTTAGTGTTGTTTTGCTTTCTAAAGGAAGCCAAAATTGCTTAGGAATAAAGATTTGTTGAAGTAAACTAGCTTCAGCACCAGTGTCTACTAAAGCATGAAGTGTCACATCTTCATAAGTAGAAAGATGTATAGTAATAGGAAGATATATATGTAATTGAGCTTTCTTCTTTAAATTCATTTAAGGAGTAATAGATTTTTTATTTTCAAGAAGTCGCAAGGTACGACCTTCGACTGGATCTTGTATCGGAATATGAAAGCTTGGTCTTGCTTCCAGAGGTTCAGATGTTTCTCCTACTTCATAATGTCTTGGAAGACTTATCGAAGAAGAGATACGATTGATAGGATTTTTTGTAACGGTAGAAATTGTATTGCCAGAAGCAATAAAATATTCTACTGGTATTTGAACTTTGGTTT
This sequence comes from Vanilla planifolia, assembly GCA_023846275.1. NCBI lineage: Eukaryota > Viridiplantae > Streptophyta > Magnoliopsida > Asparagales > Orchidaceae > Vanilla > Vanilla planifolia. The sequence continues at coordinate 6,627 of JAIUJO010003486.1, forward strand.
CAAGGTTTTACAAAAAGTTGGATATTATTATCTAGCTTAAGATGTCGAATGTCCACGACCTTTGGTTGGATTGTTTTTCCAATCCCAACATTGAATAATTTTAGAAAATTGTTTGGGTTGATGGATCTAAAAGTGGAAGTATCATTTAGAGCCATGTAGTGTTCCCATTGTATACCTAGGATTTTTGATCCAGGTAGTAATTGTATTCTTTTTAGGCTTATTGATAATGTACAAGTCTTTTCAACATTTTGGTCATCTAGACTTATACAAAAATCAGGGTGAATATTTATTCCAAATAATCTATTAACAAGATTGGATTTGGCTCCTCCAATTATGCTACTAAGTGGTTTATTAATGATTCGTTCGTCCATACAAACGATCATTATTGGTGTATCTATTCCACTACGAAATAGAGCAGTTATTTTAATTGGATCATACCTATGTGTAGGTATTTCATTTTTGGGTATTTTCTTTTCAGCTTTTCTATTTTGCTTTTGTTAAGAAGACTGATGGATGTTAAATCATCATCTCCTTTTAATTCTATATTTCCTTGCATACGCTCAAAAATATAAGTGTGTTTATTGAGAAAGCGAGATTTAAAAGAAGGGGCTTTATAAATCTCATTCTTTTCTCCATGAGGTATTGCCTCTTTTAGTTTTTCTAAGTCTTCGTCCGTGATTTCAAATTGTTCTCCTATACTGTCATATAGGTCTGTTGTATTTACTTCCTCAGAAGTAAGTGTATTCATATTGACCCGAAATTATCAATATTTTTTGGAATTCTCTGAATCATCTATGGCTGTTTCAGATGTGATGATGGAAAAATCTTCATATTTATGGATAACTAGTGTTCCGATAGCATCGTTTGGTCTGATTAAATAAGCCCAATCTTCTAGACTGGTATTTTTAATCAGGATTGTTGGTGCTTGATATGTCATGGGTTCAATTATCCCATGAGTGATGAAGATATTTTCCTTGGCATGATATGGGATATTATGTAGTATCCCATAGTATCCAAATGGTATTAAAATGATTAGATCTAATGTTATCTCTGTAGTTCGATAACGCTTCAGTCTAAGCTTTTTTCTCATGTAGATTGTATATCCTGGTGAGGATATTTTTTCTTTTTTGGGAAGTTTTAGAGACGATAATAAAGGAATAACCTTTATTTGTGTCAATGTTTTATTTATTGTAATCATATTGATTTTTAGTTTGTCAAAATCTTTTAATTGTTTATCTGAAGGTTGTTCAGATTCAGACTCTGTGGAGTCAAATTCAGACTCTGTGGAGTGGTAATAAGATGTAATTTCATAGACAAAATTGTCATCAGAAATTTCATCAATGTTCCAATGTTGATGGAGTATTTCTCTATATTAGGAATAATAAATTTTTTGATGTTAACTGGGCATTCATTTGCATAATGTCCCTCTTTGTTACATTTAAAACATCTACAATATTTTTTACCTTTCTTTTTATTATATTTTTTGATAAACTTCTTTTTCCTAAACCTTTGTTCTTTTCTAAATTCGGGTTTCCATTTTCTTTTAAAAATTTTATATCTTGGACTTCGTTTCTTTTTATAGGATTTAGAAGCATATGTCCTCCAGTCATAAACGGGTGGACAACCATAAATATAATTTAAATCTTCTGAGAATTTTGAGCAACAGTTGTAACCCATTCTAGAAGATTTTAAGTTTCTACTCATTTCCTTTTGAGCAGAAGTATTTTCACAGATCTTTTCCATAGATTCTGCACTTGGTCTTCTATTCTTCTTATTCTTCTTCTTCTCCTTCTTCTTCTATATCTTCTTCTCCTTCTGCTTCCTCTTCTTCTCCTTCTTTTTCTACTTCATCTTTTTCTTCTTCTTCTTTTCCTTCTTCTTCTTCTTCTTCTTCTTCCCCTTCTTCTCCTTCTTCTTCTCCTTCTTCTCCTTCATCTTCTTCTTCTTTTCCTTCTTCTTGTCCCTCTTCTTCTCCTTCTTCCTCTTCTTCTTCTTCTTCTTCTTCTTCTTCTTCTTCTTCTTCTTCCTCTTTACATTCTTCTTCTTCTTCATCTTCTTCCTCTTTACATTCTTCTTCTTCTTCTCCATGTTCTTCTTGTTCGTCTGCTTCATCTTCCTCTTCTCCTTCTTTTTCTTATTCTTCTTCTTCTTCTTCTCATTAATCTTCTTCCTCTCCTTCACCTTCTCCTTCTTCCTCTCCTCCTTTTTCTTATTCTTCTCCTTCTTGTTCTCCATCTTCTTCTTCTTCTTCTCATTAATTTTCTTCCTCTCCTTCACCTTCTCCTTCTTCCTCTCCTCCTTTTTCTTATGCTTCTCCATCTTGTTCTCCATCTTCTTCTTCTTCTTCTTTTTTTTCTTCTTCTTCTTCTTCTTCTTCTTCTTCTTCTTCACCTTTTTCTTCTCCTTCTCCTTCTTCTCCTTATCCTTCTCCTACTTCTTCCTCTCCTTCTTCTTCTCCTTCTCCTTCTTCAACTTATCCTTCTCCTACTTCTTCCTCTCCTTCTTCTCCTTCTTCTCCTTCTTCTTCTTCTCCTCCTGCTTCTTCTTCTCCTCCTCCTTCGTGTTCTCCTTCTCCATCTCCTTCTTCTTCTTCTTTTGCATCTTCTTCTTCTTCTTTTTCTTCTACTTCTCCCTTTTCATCTTCTTCTTCACCTTCTTCTTCTTCTTCCTCTTCTCCTCTTTCTTCTTCTTCTAGTTCTTCTAATTCTTCTTCTTCTTCTGCTTCTTCTTCTTCTTTTTCATCTTCTTCTTCTTCTTCTTCTTCTTCTTCTTCTTTTTCTTCTTCTTCTCCTTCTTCTTCTTCTTCTTCTCCTTATTCTTCTTCTCCATCTACTGCTCCTTCTTCTTCTACTTCTTCTCCTTCTTCTTCTTCTTCTTCTCCTTCTTCTGCTCCTTCTTCACCTTCTTCTTCTTCTTCCTCTTCTCTTTATTCTCCTTCTTTTTTTTCTTCTTCTCCTTCTTCTTCTTATTCTTCTTCTTTTTCTCCTTCTCCTTCTTCTCCTCCTAGTTCTTCTCCTTCTCTGTCTTCTTCTTCTCCATCATCTTCTTCTCCTTCGCCTTCTTCTTCTTCTCCTTCTTCTTCTTCTTCTTCATCATCATCTCCTTCTTCTTCTTCATCATCTCCTTCTTCTACTCTTTCTTCTTCTCCATCTTCTTCTCCTTCTTTTTCTCCTGCTTCTTCTTTTTCTTTTACTTCTCCTTCTACTTCTTTTTTTTATTCTTCTTCTTCCTCTCATTCTCTTTCATCCTATTCGTCTTCTTCTTCCTCACCTTCTTCTCCTTCTTCTTCATCTCCTTGTTCAACTTCTTCTTCTTCTTCTTCTTCTCCTTCTCCTTCTTCATCTCCATCTTCTTCCCCTCCTTCTTCTTCTCCT
>JAIUJO010002130.1:0-28477 GCA_023846275.1 Vanilla planifolia
TAATCAATCAGAAAACATCGAGAAACAAAATGGGGGCCGGGGCACAATATGGGGAACTTTTGAAATCAGGGGCGGTTGCGGAACCCCCTTTCTTGATGGCCACCGGAACCTCTACCTGAGGCCTGTTCAGCGGCGTATACTCCTCATTCGACCTCGCTGGCAGTGGAGGTCGGTTAGTCTGGTATTGCCGAGGTCGGGATCTGTCGTTGTGCTGCCTCGGCCTCTTGTCGTTACGCGCTTCCTTCTTCTCCTCGTGTCCGGAGGATAGCGCTCTCCTCTTCCTGTCGAGGAGTTTCTGCTCGTGTTCCTCTTCCGAGGTGATATTGTGCTGGGCCCTGTCCGACACCTCCTGGAGAGAGGTCGGGATCAATCGGGAGAGAGACTTGGTCAAGTCCCCAGGCTCAAAGGCCTGGACAAGGGCCGCCTGGACGAGTCTTGGGTCTGTCGGTTCCACTTCCAGGAGCTCGTCGTTGAATCGCTGTCAGAACCGTCGGAGGGGCTCCCTCTCTGCCTGCTTGAAAAGGCACTGAGTTGACTTCTTTGGCTTCTTGGAGCTAGAGAAGGCTTTCAAAAGTCACCACTGACAAATGGGGGGCTTCCTGAGAGAGTCGAAGCTGTGAATCGACGAGGCTGGGAGTCTCCAGAACCACTCCAGTGCTCCTTCTTTCAGAAGGGTAGTCAATATGCGGCACTTGACCGCGTCGGAGACGGGGTTCAAGGCCAGCGCGGTGTCGAACTCCCTGAGAAACACATCAGGGTCTGACGTACTGTAGAACAAAGTCATAGTCGGGATCTTTCATTTCGCGGGCAGAGGTTCCGACAGGATCTCGCCAGCGAGTGGAGAGACGGAGGTGGCCGGAGGAGTGTATCGTCCAGCCATGTGCGCGGACTCAGCTTCCTCCTCTGTCAGGCGAATTGGGGTCCCCATAGGGGCTGTGACGCGGTGGCGGTATCGAATCGTGACTAGGTCACGGGAAAATGATGCACTCACACTCGTGTGGCTGTGTTTTGAGTGTTGACAAAGCTGAGAACAGTGAAATGGTGAAGTGTGGGTGCTGTGGACAGTGTATGAACTTCAAGCAAATGAGTTTATGCAGTGATCTCCGAGTAGAAGTCAAGAGAATACTCGTGTAACCACTACTACGCACGAAACCATGCAGATCTCAAGTTTGAGTACATCAATATAGAAACAGTGATAGGATTCTAGCTGTAGAACGGACGGTCTGAACCTCCATATGGCTGCATCCGGGGCCGGGGAACTAGAACAGTCTGGGGAAAGACCTAGGAAGAAGTTCCCCTATTTTGCCCCCCTCTGGGGAACTATATGGATTTCTGCTAGGTGCCACATGCTTCCCTGAGACAAAGCAACTCTTGTCTCTGTTCATTCTCTGTCCAGAGGCCTTTTCATACCTGTTGAGAAACTTCATGAGATTCTTTAGAGATTGCTTGGTTCCATTAGTCAAGATTCTTGTGTCACCCGCCAAAATGGGAGATGGAGGGGCAGCCGCGGGGGACATGAAATGGCTTCGTTTTGCCTCTGACCTGTAGTTCATTCAATCCTCTGCTCAAGACCTCTTCTTCAGCAATGATAAAGAAACTTGGCGCCAATGGGGGCCCCCTCTGGGGTGACTATAGTCCTGGCTGACAAAACAAAAGGGAAAAGGACAGCAACTGGCTCGAAGGTGGAAAAAGTGGATGCCCCTCTTTCGCTTGGGTTTCCCCCTATCCACCTTCCCCTTTCGCTCGTCTCTTGCTCGGGGATTTCTTCTTTGCTTTAGTCACATATTTGGACTTTCTCTCCCTGACTTTTGCCTTTCCCGCACCGACCATGGGAGTTGCTTGGCTCCCGACTGTCTTGGCTTTGCGCCATACCCCGACTCTGAATCAGTTCTCATCCGATCTTGAGTCCCTGACCGCCTCCTTCTGTTAGACCGTTGTTTCCCGGGCATAAGAAAAAGCTGTCCACCAACGGCGGGCGGAAGAAGCTCTCAAAACGGCCTGACTTTCCTTCCGTTCACTTCATTCCCCAACGGCTGCTAACCAAATGGGAATGACGCTGCTTCCGGGTCACTGAATCACTTTCTATCCGAAAGCTTCACGCCAAGCAGTTGCTTTCCCTGACGCTCTGGCTTTGCTTTCTTGACCAAACCTCTCCTGCTTTACCAAACTCCTGCTTTCTTCATGTTATCTACGCAATTATGACTGAAAAGAGAGAACGGAACAGGTCACAGCCGTGACATAACTCTTCTTTCCATCGGCAGAATCGATACCCCTTGCCTGACCATCAAATGTACAAGTTTGTTTGCACTTGATTGCATTTCAGGATACCAGATTGACGTCTTTTTTTCTCGTTATAGAACTATAGAATATCGGGGGCCGCCCCCCTCTGGGGATCTATATTGACGGATACGCTTTCGAAAGATTTGTACGATCTCTTCCTTACCTGACCTGAATCGAATCAGAAATCATCGCTGAGTTTGAGGGGAGGAAGACTGCTTATGGTTTTCCACAAGGAAGAGGCGAGGCTTTTTTCTCTATGTCAAGTTGAGGAGTGCTTGATTTTCATAATGATCTGGGATTGTAGATGATGAGTCATCCTTATTTTCATGGGTATGGGGATAGTGACTTCACTCTCACTTTTCTAGTGACCCCAAAGCTGCGCACAAAGGATTTGCGGATTGGGGGTTGAATTGGGAAAAAAAAGGAAATCAATCAAGAAATCTTTCTATCCATAGAGCAAATAGTCTAGGACAGCTAAGAGAAAGTGAAGCTAGATCTAAATGGATAGGATCACTGTTACTGTGCTCCACTGCTGCTGCCACCATCGGGGCGGCGAAACTGGTCAGCCCACCTTTCTCGCTGTCATCCGCTGATCATAAGTGGAGGTGAAAGCTGTCAAATCCTGCTGGAGGGTGTCAATCCGAGAAGTGAGGTGTCCTGCCATCTCATCTCGGAACTGAGTCAAAGAGGTGTTTAGACTCTGCACACTGGCCGTGAGAGTCTAAACATCTTCACGTAAAGAACTACGAGTCCTGGGCTGCTTATCTGTCAACTCCTCATGACCATCATCATCATCATTTCCAGTTATGCCCTGACTAGTAGCAGGGACATCCTTTGCAACAGAGGTCCTCGATGGGGGGGGCCCCCTCTGGGGAACTTCTGAACTCAATGAGAGAGAGGTTAGCGATAGCTAGGGGAAGAGCTCGATGACTACGCTTTCCATTTGGTTTAGACAATTCGTTTCCCATATTGTGCCCCGGCCCCGGGTCGGCGGATTGGAAATCGACCTGGCTAGTGTTGGACAGCAGGTTGACATAGGCTGACTCATGGTGCTTTTCTCACCCATCAACCCGATGACACCCATTTCCTAAAGCACCAAACATGACTCATTAACACACTAATGACTCAAGAACAAAAAAGTACAACATGTGGCCCAAAAAAAGTACCTCAAATTAGGCAAAAATCAGCAAACTAAGCTAGACTCAAGCACAAAAACACGGTTCTTCTGTCAACCTGATATAGAACTGTAATGGAGCAGCATGATGGCGGCTATGTCTGGGATGCCACCGCATCACATTTCCAATGAGCAGAAAAAACACGCCAAAAAGAGCGTCCAAGAATAGAATATCATCAGAACAATCAAGAGAGTCATTCCTTCTCTCTTGGATCAAAAAAAGAGTTCCGCACCCGGACTTTTTCCATACGAAAAATGAGAATGCCGAACAAAGACACTTCTCCGAGAAGGTTTTCTTGAAAACGTTCGAAAGGGTGCAGCCCATGTCTTTCTTGGTTGAAGGAGTCAAGGATAGGACGGGTCCGTATACTGACTGTCATCTGTGAGTACATCTGTGAGTACGCGAAGTTCGACTCGTTTTTTTTCCGGTATGCCGCTCCGCGAGCAAGGAGCGCCGCGAGCAGAGCGAGAGAACGAAGTGGGCTTTTGTGATGTCGGAATTTTCACCTATTTTGATCTATTTAGTGATCAGTCTGCTAGTTTCTTTGATCCCGCTCGGTCTTCCTTTTCTATTTGCTTCCAATAGTTCGACCTATCCAGAAAAATTGTCGGCCCACGAATGTGGTTCCGATCCCTCCGGTGATGCCAGAAGTCGTTTCGATATACGATTTTATCCGGTTTCGATTTTATTTATTATCCCTGATCCGGAAGTCACCTTTTCTTCTCCTTGGGCAGTACCTCCCAACAAGATTGATCCGTTTGGATCTTGGTCCATGATGGCCTTTTTATTGATTTTGACGATTGGATCTCTCTATGAATGGAAAAGGGGTGCTTCGGATCGGGAGTAAGCACTAGTGATAGGGGACCCGGGGAAAGGACATAGGAAAGAGGGATGCCTACTGTCAATCAATTGATTCGCCATGGTAGAGAACCAAAATGGCGCACAGACCGTACTCGAGCTTTGGATCAATGTCCCCAGAAGCAAGGAGTATGCCCGCGTGTTTCGACGAGAACACCGAAAAAACCCAATTCAGCTCTACGTAAGATAGCCAAAGTACGGTTGAGCAATCGGCATGATATATTTGCTCATATTCCAGGCGAAGGTCATAATTCGCAGGAACATCCTATAGTCTTAGTCAGAGGAGGTAGAGTGAAAGATTCGCCGGGTGTGAAATCCCATTGTATTCGGGGAGTCAAGGATTTGCTGGGAATTGCGGATCGCAGAAGGGGCAGATCTAAATATGGTGCAGAAAGACCCAAATCGAAATGAATGGAAGATGCCTCTGGAACGTCTGTTGGTTGAAGGCGAGCTAGCCAGTACTCGAATCAGGAAGACGGGGGGGGGACCAAATTCTCAATCCACTCCATCTGAGGTTCACATTGGCCTGAGTACGTGAACATAGGCAGCGTCACTGATTGACCGAGTCGGATCCGCACAACAAAATGGAACTTGACTCTTTCCAATCGTGGAATCAAACTGAACCAGTCAATAGACTTGGTTTAGCCGCTCTTCTTTCTGAGAAAGATTCTGGATGAAGTCAATCTGGACTAGGACTACAAGCAATCGCTATCATTTCTTCCTATCAACCTTTGTCCTTGCGCACCATTCCTCACTTGCAAATGGTGGATCCCCATCGCTCCTTCGGTTCATGGGGAGTCGACTTGATTGTATAGGCGAGTGAAGCTTTCCCTCAAGTGGAAATCTCGTTTGATAGCTCTGATATTATGGATGTCTTTCTCTTTCCAGAATGGGAAAAAAGATGGAAATGATGCGGGGCCGGGGCACAATATGGGTTTGATACCTGTGCTTGAACCATGAATCATAGCATGATCTTCTCAAGATTAGAACTTCACTGATGTCTTATGTGGGCTATGCTAATCAACTTCATAACAAGAACATCAGTTTTGCATTTCGTCCCGCATCACTCCTGCATTACCACCATCCCCCCCCGGGGTTGGCAGAACTCAACTCAAACTCTGTCGAGTCAGGGCCTGTTCTGCTATCATAGTACTCGACTAGGTCCGGGGAAAGCTTCTGTACTTCAGACCTGGGTATCCAAGAATCTTCTTTCTGAGATCGGTCGATCCTTCCATCGCACCAAATACCGCTAATAGTCCTGAGTTCGTGTTGATACGACCTGATCATCCAGGATATGCTCGATCTGCTCATGCTTTCCTCTCAAGAAGTTCCCCAGAGGGGGGCATTCTATGGGGATCTTTTTTGTGTTTTGAATGCCCCTTCACTACTGACATTATCCGGCATTCTTTTCCTTAGATTCTCAATGTGGGTGAGGTCATTCATTTAGAGGAGGCTATGGTTAGACTGACTAACTCCAGGTCTTTATCAATGCCGATGTACCAGTGCAAGCTGCTTCTTGCAATCATGGTCTATCACATTTGGATGGAGAGAAAAAGTGTTCTTTTCAAAGGAACTGGCCCCTCTAGACCTAAGATCATTCACAACACCTCTGCAGATTTCTCAATCATCATTTGCAGCAAGCAGCAAGAAGTAATGGCTACTCTGTTTTGTGCAACTGTTGGATTGGACTGTGATGTTCTTTCTTTCTTGACTCGAAATGCCGGATTTTGCTGTGGTGCGATTGGATCATTCTGATTGATCAGGTTCTGTGAGCCGCTGTTGGATCATGGTGTTTCTGCATGTTTCTATATTCAAGTTCGTTGGCTCTGTATGGCTCGGCCATGTTTAGGTTCATCTGTATTGGTACCTGGTTGTAGATTGTTTTGGTTGGCTGTTTTCACCTCTGGAGCCAGCTTGTTTTGTGAAGTGAGATCGCTTGATTCACTATGTCGTTCCTCTGTTGGTTGTTCTCTTTGTGCATCACTGATATCTATCTGGTTTCTATTACCCGTGCTCATCGATTTTGAGCTACAGGTTTTGAACCGGTTCTGGTTTGGTGGTTCTGGAGTTTGACTCAGCTTGGTCAATGCCTGGTCAGCTGCAGGTTTTGGCGTTTAGCTACAGGGTCTCTGGCTGGTTCTGTATGCTACAGGTGAATCTTTTTTGCTCCTGCTGCTGTTCGGCTGTCTATTCCAGCTTGTATTTAGCTCATCTTCAGCCGGATTGATGATTCTCTTATGCCACTACTATGCTTTTCTTCCTGTTGTCATTGGCCTAAACTCCCGGCTTCTTCTGGAGATTCATATAGAGTCTTTGATGCTACCGTCTGGACCATTGTGGACTTGCCTCTATCGCTACAATTTGACCTAGGAGGACGCTGCTCTTGTCTGGATCTTCATGTGTGGATTCACTGTCACTAGCTCTAGTTGTTTTCGATTCTTGCCACTTGTTCAGTGCGCAGGGTCTCTTGTGATTGGTATGGCAGTCAGCTTGTTCTGCCGTCTTTCTGAAGCTCATCCTCAGTAAATAGCAGCCTTGCATTGCCAGTATCGCATGTGTGCAGGTATCATGGACCTTTCAATTACACTGATCTAGGGTATCAGGTGACGTTGTGGATCCCCTTCCATTGCATTTGCCTAGATCAAATTATCCCTTGTTTCACCTATCACATCTTGGCTAAAAGTGGTTTGAGATCCAAGTATGATATGACGGTCATCTTGATCAACACAGAAAACTTGCCTGCACGTGTCATTCGTGAGCTTAGCAGCATCCATATTCCTATATTCCTTCTTTCTGAAGCTTCCATAACAGAATATCGAGGTCATGAAGAAGTTGATTATGGTTGGCTCTTGTGGGACTCCTTTGACCTTATGTTTCCTAGGGTATTGAGAAGCAGACATAGCTGGAGAAAAAGGAGTGAGTTCGGGGTTGCTAGCAGTATGAGGGAAATGACCGATGTCCCAACAAGAAAAGAGAAGTAATCGGTAATCAAGAAAGCAAGACGGTTTCTTAGGGAAAACAACCCTACCGATTACCTATCCCGGAATGGCAAGATCGGTCTATCTGACTCCTAATTCCAGCGAAGCAACTCCTTAGGTAGCCTGAGAGCAGTACAGGGTTTCTAGTTTGATTCAGCCAGTAATTAGGGGACTTTTCTGTTTCCCATGCATTCAAGCTCGATGAGAATCAGAATTGTTCGATTGTCAAATAGGGACAAACATTAGTGCAGTATAGCGCATCCATTGGCACTAAGCTGACTTGAAGATTGAAAAAGGGAATCTGCTAGATTGTTCTGCAGAAGGCAGAAGCCGGTGAGATCGCGTTCTTCACTGAACTAGTCATGAAAAGCATGAGCCCTCTGATTTGGGAGGTCTTTTGGCACGGGAAAGTTTCGCCCTTTCTTCATTTTCTCTCGACTATCTAAACTAAAGGCAGGGGTGTAGGCGATTCACAGTATATTCTCGTTGCTTGGCAAAAGAAAGGAACTATATAACCCGAGCTTGTGTAGCCTATGCGAAGCAAGCCAGGCAAAAGGTATTTTCTTTCTTTTCTTTGACCCAGGGCGTCACTGCTATTTCATAGCCTTAGCAACTCGAAATGGTTTTCGGGAATAGGTTGTTTCAGGTCTGAGTTCAAACAAATAGGAGCTCTTCTGAGCTCTCAAGCGAGGAAAAGGTAACTTGTTGCGACAAATCCTTTGATCGAAGTATTTGCTTTGAAGACCACCACCATCTATACGCCTGAAGTAGGGAATCACGCTGAGTGCCATCCCTATCCTATAAGGATCTTGTACCCAAAAAGGGGAGTACCTTCTCCTCTAACGAATCAGTGGTTTCACTCCTGTATTTGATGGAATTGGAAGCGGAAGATAGATCTGTCAATCAGTCTCTGATGAGAGGAAAACAAAACAGAATCCCCAGAGGGGGCCCCCCGCTTCGCCTTGAATCTCAGCCCGCACTCAACGAATAGGCGCTCCCGCGGAGAGAGCGAGAGCAGATCTACCGCACCAAGGTCAGGAGACTCATTCACTCAGTCTTGCTGTCAAGCTTGAAAGGCTATCTATTGCTTTTCGGGAGCCCAGAGGGGCCGGGTCAAATTCCTTCGGTAGTACCCTGAGAAGCTTTCTCACCAATTCATCATTATCAAAGTCCTTGCCAAGATGAAAGAATCCGTTAGTCATATTTGTGAAGCGAGTCAACATATCTTGATGAGTTTGGCAACATATGAAAGAGTTCGTAATCATGCGTCAACATATTGATTTTGGACTCTTTCACTTGAGTCGTGCCCTCATATGTGACCTCTCATTTCTTCCAGATTTCATGTGCTTTTTTCAGTGTGCATACGCGATTAGACTCGCTTGCGGATAAACCAAAGTGGAGAATGTTCACAGCCTGAGAGTGGAATTGCGCAAGGTGTCTCTCCTCTTCGGAAAGTTCTTCTTTGCGCACAGATTGGTTTCCGATCTTCTGACTTCACATATGGAGTTTCCATCATCCTCGTAGGGTGATTCTACAATCTCCCACATCTCAAAATCCACTCCATCTATGTAAATGCGCATACGATTCTTCCAATCAAGATCCAATTCTCCTTTGAACAAAGGAGGACCGTGAGATGAGTGTCCCTCACTGAATGAGGCGTGATCATTCAAGATTGGTTGTGCCATGTGGATCTACTCAAGGTAGTTACACCTTGTGATTGAGCCCTTGCTCTGAGACTAATACTAATTGTGAAGTCCTTGGCACCGAGAGGGGGGGGGTACGGGTACAGTTGGCCTAGTTGTTCCTGCCTCGACATGAGGTCGTGTCAGTGTCGGGGTAAAAGGTCGTGTCGTAGGTGGGGCAAGTCGTATCTCGGGTCGTCGGGGCGCTAAGGGTCGTAGATACTTCTCGACCTCGAGTGGGGGCCCCCTCTGGGGATCTTTTATGCCTCACCGATGCTCACAAAGCGCCGAAAGAGATCCGTCCCGGGGCCCCCCCGGGGTTTCAAAGACCTCAGATCCGTCGATTTCTTTAGTGAATCAAAGAACGTATCTCCACACCACTAGGGCAGTCCCGTCCCGCCCATCACTTTGCGAAACGGGGAATTGATCTCACCGAAGGGAGGAGTTCACCTCAGCCTGTGTTTCGGTCGAGGCTTTGTAGCGTGGTTTGGAACTCTAGTATACATTAAGCTACAACTCAGGGATGCCACTAGTCTAGTCAGGCAGCTCATCAGAGACGTCGAGTCAGCAGTCCCCTATGTTGTCAGTGGTTGGAGAAAGGGAAAAAGCAGGATACAGTCGCCCAATTACTCAATCCTGAAATCATAGAACAGGTGCAGGAGAATACCCTGCTGACTAGCTCCGCTATCCGACCAGCTAATAGCTTCCAACACTAGCTGGCTGACTGCCTTTCTGCTTTGCTACTAGCCCGGCTTTCCGGCTTTTAGCTGAGAAAGACCTCTATTTTCTGTCTTCCTTGACTAGGATGTCCTAACTAGCTGATGCGGAACGGGTTCACTATCGTGGCCTAAACTCCACTCTATTTATGCAACACACGATTGAAGGGTGAGAACCTGCTGTGTGGGCTGTGGCAAGTGATATGAGGGTGCTGGAAATGATGTTACAGCAAGCAAATGGAATGCCAAAGCTATGATCTCCATTTAGAAAAGTCAGCAAGTTGCAAACCAATCTCAGTATGTATCTTAGCAAACTACAAAGTCAATCCACCAAATTCAGCTACAGCAGTAAGGAGAAGATTTGGACAGCAAACTGAAGCTTAAACAACCTCAAAACAGAAAACAAGTCCCAGCAAGCTTTGGATTGAAAAGAGTCGCCGGTCAAACCGGTTTGGTTTGGAAGTAGCAAGCTGAAAAATCACCTTTCACAAGTACTATAAATCGAAAGTCATGTAGAGGAACACTCACAGCAAGAAAGTAGCTCACTCACAGAGTCTTTCAGAGAAGAAACGTGGTAGAAGATAAAGGCGAAGGCACCGCAGCGACGCACCTTCAAACCGGAGTCACACCGGGCGGCCAAGTCTATGGAACCGAACCAACTTGGAAACACACCAAGAACACAAGCATAAGCTCAAACATTCTTTAAGATAGCCAAAGGGGGCCCCCTCTGGGGAACTTCTCAAAGACAAAAGGGGAATGACAAGGCATCTGGAAATCACCGATGAATTTCTAGAAAAAGACCTGCTAAAGACCCAAACCATAGAAGGGTTAGCACAGGTGCCGTGGAGAGATATGTTTTGATATCTCGCATTGAAAATCCTCCTTCTTCTTTTTTTTTTTCTTTGATTTGCATTCTTGATTTTTCTTGTAATTGTCAGACATATCTAGTCCTAGTTTGAGATTTGACTACACAGATCATAGATAACCCAATCTTGTAGTTCAAGACCATTTGTTTTTGCGCAAAATGAAATTCGAATTAGCAATTACTAACTCAAATGAGCATATACAAGGCCCCCACAGATGAAATACACCCTAAAAAAGAAGAAAGGATGTGGATGGAAAACAAGATATGGATTTTGTACAATGAAACCGTACAACAATTCTGAACAGGGATGTAGCGCAGCTTGGTAGCACGTTTGTTTTGGGTACAAAATGTTGCCGGGTTCCAACTCGATTTTGGAGAAATGGCTTTCCTACCTATTCTTTCTCCTATGCACAGTGACGAGGGATTCATTGAGCCCCATTCACGAAAGCCTACGGGGGGCCCCCTCTGGGGAACTTTTGACATAATCTTTCCTTTTTGCATATGTACGCAAGAGTCAAAAAACCCTTTTCTTGACAGTCGTATCTCCTTTCATCAGAAAGCGCTCTGAGTTCAGTTCGGTAGAACGTGGGTCTCCAAAACCCGATGCCGTAGGTTCAAATCCTACAGAGCGTGATTCCATTTGTCTAATGAAAATGAGAATATCATACAATGAACTCAAAAAAAAGTCGAATTTCAACTTGAATTGGACCTCCTACAAGAAGGAGGTCCATAAAAACACGAAATGTTACTCAATCAAAGGTCCAACTGATCACCCCGTCTGTATTGTATGCAGTTCTCAATAATGAAATATGCAGTTCTCAATAATCCTGTGAAAGTAATAGGAATTAGACCTAAGACGATTCCAAATAGAAAAACTTCAATCATATTTGTTTTGTTGATTTGAGGTAATCAACAAACAGGTCAGATCTATCCCTCAATCTGAATCTGAATTATCCGTGAATCTCAATAACCAGGAATTTGCAATTGACGCGGAAAGGAACCATAGAATCCTCAAAATCAAATATTCAGGGAGGCCTTGATTTTTGTCAATTGTTTATGTCATTTCATTCATTTCCAAGAAGTCGTATCTTGTTCAACCCAATAAAAAGAGCTGGGGTTATAGTTGAAGCAGCCAGTAGAAAACCGAAATAACTAGTTCAAATAGGCATGAAAGAGCTCAATTAGATATGTTCTTTCTTTGACTTGAGAATCAGAATCGATTCTATACTATTTTCGATTGAGAAGATTTTGGATTTTGGATACTAATCGAAACTGCATTGCAGCGCTAGAGGAAGGATAGCTATACTGATTAGGTCTACTCTCAATATGCCTTTGGTACAAAATGGACGATCTCACAAGGATTCAATATCAGTAATTATTGACTGATTCCATCTTTCACGGGACCTTCCTTCCCTCCTTTTTTCGAATGTACAAGAATTTGTGGAGCTCAACATGTCTGGAAGCACGGGAGAACGTTCTTTTGCTGATATTCTTTATTACCAGTATTCGATACTGGGTCATTCATAGCATTACTATACCTTCCTTATTCATTGCGGGTTGGTTATTCGTCAGCACAGGTTTCGCTGACGATGTTTTTGGAAGTCCTCGGCCCAATGAGTATTTCACAGAAAGCAGACAAGGGATTCCCTGAATAACTGGCCGTTTTGATTCTTGAGAACAACTCAATGAATTGAGTCAATCCTTTGAGGAGATTCTCAATGACCATAGATCGAACCTATCCAATTTGGACAGTGCGATGGTTGGCTGTTCACGGGCTGGCTGTACCTACTGTTTCTTTTTCAGGACCAAAAAGATTTGTGCTCAAAGTACAGATACCAAGAAGGACAAAAGCCCTTGGACGCGTAATGGATCTTGAAGTACAATTTCTGTGTCTCCCTGACCAAACCCTCCTACGTTTGGATTACTTGTTAATGGTTGATCAAGTTTGATGGATTCACCTTCTGAAACAAGAAGTTCTGGTCCGGGAGGTATAATATCAATCACCTGACGCCCATTTTCTGCATCCACTATGGTGATTTCATATCCTCCTTTTTCTTGACGTACTATTCGACTTACTATACCGGCCGATGTAGCATTAGAAACTGTATTGTTACTCTTGCTACCATCAGGATCAATCTGACCCCTTCCTCTGTTCCCGCCTACATATATGGGATATTGTCATATGTGAACATCTTTTTTCGTAGCAGGGTCGGGGGAAAGAATGGGGAAGACGATTTCACTATATTTCTGACCGGGAACAGGACCTATCACAAGAAGATTTTTTGGATTAGGACGATAACACTGAAAAGAAAGATTGCCCATCTTTTCTTTCATTTCGGGAGAAATACGATCGGGGGGGGCTAATTCGAATCCCTCGGGTACAATAAGAACAGCTCCTACATTCAAAGCTCCCTTTTGACCATTAGCAAGAACTTGTTTCAATTGCATATCATAAGGAATACGAACAATTGCTTCAAAGAAAGTATAAGGAAGTACAGCTTGTGGAACTTCAATATCCACGGGCTGATTAGCTAAATGGCAATTGGCACATACAATTCGACCAGTTGCTTCTCGGGGATTTTTGTCACCCTGCTGTGCAAAAATGGGATATGCATTTGCAATAGATGCTCGAGTTATTACATATATAATGAATGATATGTACAGAAATGGATCGAGTCATCTGTTCTTTGACACAAGACAAAGTCTTTCGATTTTGCATGGTCCAATCATTGATCCCGGAATTTCTACAAGAAATTGGATAGGTAGCTGGTAGAATTCCCTATTGACCAATTTGCCGTTGTATTGATTGTACTGAAACAATTGGAATTGGACTGTCATTGTAATACAGTATGAATACCTTGAACCGAAAAGGTAGAAGTATAAGAAGTATAAAGAATCAGTCAGATGGAAAATGATTTCTTGATACACGAAAACAGAATCTGATTGGATTGATATCAAGAGATCTAATGAATTCTTCATTCATTCATTGAATGAGAAATTCTGACAAGCGAAGGAGATACACGATTTCCAAAATGGAAGATCCCATATTTCACAATGACATCTAGAATCACTGGAAAAATGGAAACAAGAAGAGATCTTATTTGCTCGTTTTGAGCCAATCCAAAATCGTTGTAGATCGAACGAATCATTAGTTCCCAACCACGGGTCGAGTGAAATCCGAAACATAAATCAACAACGAAAAGAATCAAAAAAGCTTTGATTGTATCACTGAAGTTATATAGAAATTCCTGTGAAAATCGTGTGAAACAGATTAGATTGGTAGAGAAATGCAAAATGATATGGAAATGAGATTCATTGTGTCTTTTGACCAATTGTCTCGTTTCATTGTGCATTCCTATACGAAGCCTTTGTATATGTGTCTCCGAGTAGTCCTTTATCATCTCGTCCAACAAGAAGAGTTCTTCGAATTCCATCCATTTTTCTAGAACATTTTCCTCTTCAATATCATTCAAAAGGATTTCAGATTGCCTGGTATTCCACCAATGAAGAATCCAAGTTTCTAGACCTTTGTGAAGTGAGAGAGAAATCAACCAGGGCCAAAAGAGTATAGACACAAGATATGGGAGAAAAGCCGATGCGTTCTTTTGCTGAAATGAACAGTTTTTGAAGAAGCTTCAGTTGTCTGAAAAAGGCAATTCAGAAGTTCCTTCTCTCATACTTAGATTGATTCTTCAATTCATTTCACTTCAATTCATTTCAAAATACTTCATTCCATTCAATTGGTACGTGCAAGAAATAGGCCAATTCGGCAACTTTCATTTATAGCGGAGTCAAATTCTCATCAGTACGAGTCAAGGGAATAGTTCCTTGGCCCCTGATTTCTATATCAAGAACACGACGAGGAAAAAGACCCTCTCTCATCTCCATTCTGATTGATTGAATATCTTTCAGAAAGAAACGAAGGAAGATGCGACGATTTCTTCCAGGAAATCCCCACCGAAAAAGGCACATTATCCCTGATTTTCTATCAAATAGGTCATAACCACTACCTACATTCCATGCAATTGTGCACCAAAAGAACTAATGAATAGACCTGCAATCCCATAGAAAGACATCACGAGACCCTGAAAAAGCTACGACTAAAAGCATAGGGCGTAGGAAATGGTGCTATACCCCCTTTCTCTCCGAACCAACTGAAGGAAAGAACGAATAGAAAGACAGACAAGGACGGGAATTGCTTCTAGACTTTGAACTGCAAGGTAGAGCTTTCAGCCTTCTCAAGTGGGGCCCCCGTAGGGGTACTATAGAAGATCGGGGGCCGGGGCCCCCTCCGGGGAAAAGACCTTTGGGGATCTTTTTTGGGGAACTTCTTGACTCTTTCTCTTGAGTAGGCTGACTGATCCGTATCGACCCAAAGCTCGCAGACCCATCGTGGCCCGAGAAGCGGCTCGAGGTCGACGACGGATGCCATCGCCTCCGACTACCTCCCGAACTGCAAACCCGCGAAGGGCGGAAGAAGTTTTTTCTTTTTCTCTCGCTTCTCCACGCTCTCCTGAACTCGTGGAGTCAGGGGCTCTTTTCTCCACCCCATTCGTCTCGGTCGACGACGAACCTTCTCCACCAGTCGAACTCCGCCGGGGACTTCACCTTCTTGGTGCACCTAGGATGTCCCTAGGTAGGGTACCGGTTGGAGGTCACTCTTCGTGCCTGAACCCAACTTCGGCATAACTCGTGGAGGAGCCCTCCTCGCTAATACCCAGCGCCTTTTGCAGATAGATCCACTTCAGGGCTTGCCTTGTTTCCCAAGGGCCTCCTTGAGTTTTTCTCCTGGCATCTCGTCCTTGCTGCCTCCATGGGCGGAGGTGGTTGTCCGCACCTCTGAAGCTCCTCTTGGGAACCTTGCAGGACTTTGTCGCTGGTTGTCTTGGAGAGGTCGGGATGTTCATCCCGTGGGGATCAGAGGAATCCCGGTGGGATCTCCCTTTTCTTCTTTTTTTCTCCTGCCTCTTCTTTTTCTCGGAGCACGCGTCAACTCCTTGATTCTCCAGATCTAGGGCTGGAGCAGACAAACCTACTTTCATGGAGGAGGAAAAGGAAGAAGAAGAGAAGAGGATGATGCGGAGGAGGGGCCGGCCCCTCCAGTCGAGAGGCATAGCCGGCCCCCCTCTTGGGGTGCTCTTTCTTCTTCCGAAACCCTAGGAGGATTGAAAAAGGCAAGGAGTTTTCTTTTCTTCTTCCAGAATAGGAGTGACATTTTGCTCACTTTGGTTCGGTATTTATAGACGCGTCCGGCCCAGGAATCTTCTAGCCGAAGGAACCGGGGAGCTGATCGGATAAGTACTACACACCTGGCCCGTCATTACATTAAAGAATCCCCAGAGGGGGCCCCCCTCGGACATGCCCGAGGTCGGTACATCCAACACGACCTACGACTGACGAGTTCCAACTCGGCAAGAAGGTTGCCGAGTTGCGCCCTTCTGACCGAGTTCCAGCTAGCCCCGAGTTGTCCTCCGACTCTATTCGGTCCACAGGCTCCTCAGCTGCCCGATGTCGACTTCGTCCCGAGTGGGTCTCAACTCGAACCTCTCCATCTCGTGGATGTCCCGAGCGAAGTGATCCGTCATCGAGGGAACTCGTCTCGATGTCTTCGAGAAGCACTCGTCGTAGTTTCTCGACGCCCTTTCTTCGACGTCGGCAGGTGTCGTGGGGTTGTGAAGGCCTTGACTTGGTGTGCCCGACTTGGGTCGCCCGAATTCCGACTTCGTCATCCGGTCAAGCACTTGACTCTTTCACTCACGACCTGATACCCAGATCGTTCTCTCATGTCGTTTCCCGACATGGCAACGAGTTGTCTTCTGCCTTGGATGTCGTCGGTCTCTCTCTCCTCGACTTCGAGCCTATCTTTGAGGCTTCCCGCCTGGGCCATTCTTCATGTCGTCGGTTGCTCCCGGTGTTGCGAGTCTATCTCGCTTGACGACCTCGACCTTGGAGGTCGGTGACGAGTACGACCTCGGTTGAGGTCGTTACTCGGCCTTCTTGCAGTCGACCAGGATTTGATCTCCTGATCACTGACGAAGGAACGCTGCATAGCGATTGACTTGTTTTCTCAATGGGTATATGATATTAGTTTAGACGTAGGGCTGGGTGGCTTCACACCGGTCTGTTTGAGATTCTATATAAATGAAAGCTTCCGCTACCTGTCTGATGAGGTCTGACGGAGGCGGAGTCTGACCGGTCTGAAGCTTGACCTCACCTTATCTCGCTTACTCGTTGTGGTTGACCCACTCAGAAGTTCCCCAGAGGGGGCCCCCCATTTGTCAGTGGTGACTTTTCCACCAGGTATCAAGATCGGATCAGCGGGAATCAATGGTCAAGTCTCAGAGCGCAGCACTCAGAGCGCACTAGCCCATGCACTGACCAGCACTGCTCACTGTCGGTCTGTTCTCAGACCTGGGTTCCCGGAGGGGCTTCGCCTTCCTATCCCACCTTGCTCCGAGAGAGGAGTTGCTGTTGCTAGTCCCGGTTGGATCGTATAGTGATCATATCATATTCATATAAAGTAACTTCCCAGAATCAAGAATTCGAGAGTCGACAGCATCAGAAGCTCTATCAGGCCAGTTCGGAACAGTTCTCAGTCTAAGCCGAGGAACGAGCTGACCCGGCCCCGGCCCCCCTTTTTTTAATTCGTGGGAATGGAGTAGTATCCTATCTGCTAGATCTTTTCTTTAAAAGGGTGTTTATCGGAGTGTGAGTAAAGGGGAAAAAAGAGATGTGTGGAATGAGAAAGGGGTCTCCGGGTCAAAACGAATGTCTAGCAAACCACAAGGCTGCATCCTTCATAAGGTGGCTGATCTCCTGACTCCCTATCAAACATGGAATGTGGGTCTTTCCCCCAAGAGGTGCATGCGTCAGATACCAGTGAGCTATAGCCCCTGATTCATGAAAGCCTTAGCGGGCACAAAGCACAGGAAAGATACTACAGTCGATTCGTAGCATATGGTATTCAATCGAAAACCTCTCTGAGCTCAGAGAATGAAATGGAGCGCATCCTCCCCGGGGCCCCCTCTGGGGATTTCTAATTGATCGAAACCCGGCGTCAAGTGCAAGAGTGGAAGCAGGTCAGGTTCCTCCATTTGAAAGAAGGCCTCCTAGGTAGACTTTGATTTGATCAGAAACTTGATCTTAGACTAGACTATCTAAAAGAAAGAAGAAAGACTATATAAATCAAAGAATAAAGAAGGGCTTCGAAGCGACTCGACTACCTTTCATTGTTGACATACTATAGAATCAGAATCTCAGCTATTCAACTGACATCTTGATCCTACATATATGAACGGATCTGAGTTGGTTACAACCTGAGTCTTCCACTCTCCTTTTTCTTTGATTGACTTAGTGCAAGGTGCCCTAAACTTTGGATTGACTTATGGAAGATTTTTGAGCCAACCTAGGAGAAACTGGCTCAACTACTATGCCCACTTTCGGAGTATGTGGCTGATCCGCTGAGAAAAGACGGGAAGTCAAAAAGAAAGAAAGTCGAATTGGAAGATGACTCTCTGAAAGAGTCAAGTTTTCCAATGAGCACGGATGAGGCGAAGCCCTTAGGAGGTCAGCGCCAGGAAGTAATCTGAGTCGGTCACCCAGAACAGTCTTTCTTTATATATAGTGGAATTGAGGGAGAACCGTACCTCTGAGTATACATTCAGAAAAACTCAGCCTAACCGTAGTAGTGGAGGATCTAGGGCGTGAGCCGCCAATAGAGAGAGTCAAAAGCCCGTAGCACTGCAGGAAGACCAAGGCAAGGTCTCGCAGATCTAGTGGTCACCCTCAAGATTGGATTCTACGGCCAATGCTGCTAAATGAAAATCGCAATTCAACCATGTTCCTGAAGTCTTCCCCCAGAGGGGCCCCCCTTTTTTTTGACATTAGTCAAAAGAAAAGTCAGACCAGCAATGAAGGAGATGAAACTGACTACAAGAAAGATCTAGGATTAGAAGGAGTCTTCGCTGGGGGGTGATTCGCTGAAGGCAATGGGTCAAGCAAAAATCGTCAGCTTTCTTTCTAGGCAGGAAAGGCAACTCAATGAAAAGCAAATCAAACTTCTACGACTGACAAGTACAAGACTTCGACAGCTTAGAATGAGAGAAGGACTGACTGGAATGCTAGACCGATTCGAATGATTACCGATCCTCAAGAGAAAGATCACTAATGAGGCACTTCGCTAACTCAAGTCACAAAGAAAGGCAAGTTCCTGAACCACCTCAGGGACGAAAGCAAAATGTGAGCGGAAAGATCCATCCCCTCAGAGAAGATGCCCCGCAAAAGGGCACTTTTCTTTGTTTGGGGGTCTGGAAGAATTGGCTTCGACTCCCATAGCCATTGTGGTCAAATGAAAGGGGTTCGAGAGGAAGAGAAATGCAAGCAGAACGAGACCTTCTTATACTAGAGAGAGAACAGTCTTTTATGGAATTGTGAATTGAATCATAGCGAGAGGCGCTTCGATTTTCCATAGTTCCCCAGAGGGGCCCCCTTTTCTCTTTTCTATCGCCATTGCAAGGACACTCGCCTGGCCGAAATCGAAATCACCAATAGGAAATAGTCTGAGTTTTGCAGCGATATAGCTATGCAGTCCTGCTGTAGACTTTGTGAGGGCAGACACCTCATCCATGGATACCCCACCCAAGTCAGGTTGCCTGTCTCCTAAACTCCGTCGTGTATTCCGGCACGGTCTGATTCTGTTTTTGTCGGAGGTTATGCCACTTGTCCCAGCGGTCCTCCTCATACCCAACCGGGTAGAACTCTTGATTGAGGAGCCTTTTGAATTGACTCCATGTGCAGTCCTTCATGGTTCCTGCTTTCAAGATAGCGTTCCACCAAGCAAGTGCATGTGTGGTTTTTTGAGGCGCACAAAGGATTCCTTCTCAGCGGAAGTGTAGTCATAGAGGGCAAAATCAAAATATGTCTAGATCTGGTCGAGCATGCATCCAATTTCTCAGCATCGACTTCTCCTCCTTAGGTTGGTCAGTCCATCTTGGCTTCCACCTTGAAGGGCCGGGCCTTCCTTGCCTTGCTGGTTCGAAAGGGAGGAGGGGCGTCATCTTCTTCTTCGATGATCATCCTCGCTGGAGGGTCCTCATGTGGCCTTTCTCCATCTCCTCTTGCATCCTGCATCCTCTCGGTTGGATGTTTCTCCTCTTGACGTCGATCTTGTGTCGCCATCAGTTTTTGAACCATCCCCATCAATTGTTGAGTCAAAGCAGCAACTTGCACTTAGAAAGGTATACCTTCTCCTTGCCTTGATTGGCCATCCCCTCACTACTACGATAAACTACTACTTACTATAATGATAATCGAATCTCCCACAACTCTTCCACTTCTCAATCTTACCATGCAATTCTCCTACCGGACGGATTACCAAACCTCCCACAGCGGAAAGGAATTTGCTCTGATACCAAACTGGATCCGTATCCCAGCCCCAAACCCTTTCAGGAAGGATTTCCGCGCCGACGAGGGGATGAGGTGGGGCGGACTTGGAAGAGGGAATATAGGTTTTGCAGGAATTGACGAGTAGGGGAGCCGGCTGACTTCAAGCGGCGCGCAGCGAACTCTTCTATCTGGCAAAACGCAATTCGTTGGTTGTGGAAGTTCCTCCTCCTTGCTGCAGTCTTATTGATTCCCAAGAGACTCTCTTGCTTCCCTAGAGGCTTAGATGGAGAGGATGAGTAGTTGAGATGAATAGGGAGATGAATAAGCCAAAACAGGAATTTGTATTGCTGTAACTAATCCTAAGTGGAAAGAATTGGAGCCCTAGAGATTCCCCCGCCGGGTTTCAGAGATTGATGGGGATTGGATTCCCTTTTTTGCTGCTCCTTGGGGTCCCTTTTATAGCCTCAGAGCCCCAGGAAATTGACATCAATCTTCAACAACCTAGAGAGAACATCTATCTCTAAGCCTAATATCCTTGGAGGAAGTCAGGAAACTTTCATGGATCCTATCCAATCAGGAATATCCTGAATACCAATCTGAGTTTGATTATCTATGACTTGCCTTTTCATTCTTGTTGGATTGAGTCAAGCCAATCAAATTGACTGAAAACATAACCGTTACACATTAGATATCATCAAAATCAACAACTCAGAAGATGCCTATATCGAAAAAAAAAGGTCGAAACACATGAGTCATAACCCTCACAAATGTAATAGGAGCATTGGATAAGCAAAATGACATAACCAACCATTCCTCAAGTCCATCCTGAGTTGTCAATCGAATTCCCCCTCTGGGGAAAGACCTCTTCATTAGTGAGTTCCCCAAAGGTGGCCCGGAAACCAACATCTTCAGTTCATATTGGAAAGTGAAAGAAGCAGGTCGCAAAGCAAGGGATAAAAAACCTGCTTTCGCTTACTCGACTTATTGCTCCCTGTCCCTCTTCAACTTGGCAAAAAGCCCTTTCCTTTGCATTATGTCAGTTGGGCTGCTCCAGCTGGATTGCATTAGCAATTTCTTTTGCTGTGCGTGGGATTGCCGGGGAAACCCCCGATTTTGGTCATTCTATGTTGCCTGGGCCCTCAAGATGACGAAGACTCGCCCTCTTCGAGAAAAAGAAGAATGGATGGGGATCGAGACGGGGATGTCGGCCCCTCCTCAGTACGAAGAAGGGTGGGTTCCAGAGAGGATTGCGCCAACCAAAGCTTTGACTTTGAGAGTGAGAGTTGAATCTATCCGATCATTTGACTTTCAAGTAGTGCTTTATTGAGGGATGAACCCCGCTTTCCGGTACTATGCCTACTCCCTCTCTTTCAAGTGGGTTGAACTCTTTATAAGGCAAAAGGTTCAAAAAGAGATCAGCAGACAAAAGTTCCCCAGAGGGGGGTCCCCGGCCCCTCTTTCTTGAGAAATCGAAAAGAAAAAGAAAGACTATAACTATAGTTTCTAGTTCGCGATCAAGTTGTTCGCTTGGTTAGGAATCCATTTCTCAATCTATTGATCATAGAAGAGAGCAGGGGTATAAGTAATAAGTAGGGGCGGGCATCTTGAATGGGATGACTTTTCTGGATGTCCCAGAAATTAGGCCTCCAACACAGACATAAGGCATAGTCTCAGATCTCAGATCTGGAGTTTCTTACCCTTCGTTACGCCCGAAATGAATCTGATTTCAGCCAAAAAGGAAGCTCAGTAGAGCTGGCAGTGCTCTCTCCTTCGTTCTCACCGTTCATCTGGAAGGAAGAGGAAATCTACCCCCAGCAATTGGTCATCATTCCTGGCCGGCTGGTGCTTTTCCCTCCCTTTCACAAGTCACAAGCTTGGTTAGCAAAGTACGATTCTGATTGGCCACCAGCTCAGCCTCGATCTACGGGCATTCATCTCCATAGCCTTTTTTTTGATTGAGCAGTAAAGAAAGGCCGGCTGGCCGAGGTCGAGTTCCTCCCTGATTGAGAATCTATATGGCTTTGTTCGTCTCTCTTATTTGATTTTGTTCAATAGCCAATCAACATAAACATATAAATAGATCTGCAGGTTTTGGATTGTTTTAGTCACTGCAAAGTGACCTGCCACTTTCGACGTGTGAGCTTCCCGGATCCATCTTACTCGATCTCTATCTCGGGGAATGCATAGCTGTCCTTATATCCAAACCCATCTCTGAGGCTTCAGTCAGTCCTCCTTTCTTCACCTCCTCCACGACTTCTTTCAAGTCGAGGTCCTCGTGGCATATTCCTCATGCTCCCCCTGCTGCACCTGCATCATTATCGACAGACATAGAGTTGTCACCGGAGGTCTGGAGAGCATGTCAGCCAGTTTGTTGGAAGTTCCCTTCTTCCCTTCTTGTAATCGATCACGAGGTTGAGTTGTTGTAGATATGTCATCCACTTCAGATGTCGAGCTTGTTGTATGTAGCTTCGACTGCGTCTGGTGATACTAAGCTGATGATCCGAGTGTATGATGGTCTCCTTCCCTAGCAGATATGGTCGCCAATGCTTGACGCCTTGGTGTAATGCTAGGAGCTCCCTGTCGTATGTGGGATAATTCTTCTGAGCACCTTGTAGTAACTCAGAGTAATATGCCACAGGTCTTCCTTCTTGCATGAGTACGACTCCAATCGCATATCCCGATGCTTCCGCCTCTCACTCAAATGGGCGTTGTCGATTTGGTCAGGCCAGCACCTCCGCCTCACTTATCTTCTGATTAAGGAGGAGAAATGTAGCCTCCTGTTCCTCACTCCACTCGAACTTTCGACGACCTCGAGTCAATGCGTGCAAAGGGGTTGCGATCTCGGAGAAGCTTCGGATAAACTTTCGTCAGTACTAGCATGCTCCCATGAAGCTTCGAACCTCAGTGACATTTCTGGGTCAAGACCAGTCTCGAATAGCTTTCACCCTTTCAATGTCAATTTGAATTTCCCCATTTCCGACTTCGAACTCAAAATAGAGTAAGGTCCTCTGTCCAAACTCGCACTTCTTTTCTTGGAGTCAGTTTTCACTGGTTTTGTTGGAGGAGATAGGACACCTTCCTCACGTGTACGAGGTGTTCCTCCATACTGCGGCTATAGATGAGGATGTCGTCGAGATAGACGATCACAAAGTCCTCGATATAAGGTCTTCAGATATCATTCAAGAGACGCGTGAATGTAGCCGGAGCATTAACGAGTACAAATGGCATCACCAACCTATTGTATCAACCTTGGAGAATACCTGAGCATGTCGTCGATATGCGGTAGGGGGTATCCGTTTGTGATGGTTGTCTTGCTGAGGGCACGGTAGTCGATGCACATCCGCCGACCCGGGGCCCCGGCCCCGTCTACGCCCCTTTCGCCTGGTCTTTCCTCGCCTTGACTGGAGCCGGGTATTGACCATCCATTTAGGATGGCACTGCACTTGAGATTGGAGCATCAGTCTACGATTTCGGGGTCTCAGTCTAATCCCCAGAGGGGCCCCGGTCAAGCCCCATCTTTTCATTTCATGAAGATGAAGGCAATTGCCTACGTTCGAGCTAGTCGAATCCTTACTTCACTTCTTCGCAACTCAGGAAAATCCCTTAGGGAAAGAACGATTGGGTAGTAATGGCACTCAATAGCTCTAACAGAACATTGGATGAAATACCAGCTGATGAAACAATAGACTTCCGGGCCGGGCTTCAGACTTGTACCCGGTGCAGAAGTTCCCCATAGGGGTCTTTGACTCGCGCCTCAGATGATGTCTGGAATGGCTGTAGTGGGATCTTTATAGAACATGGTTCCGACATGATAAGCTTATGGAAAGGTGCCTGACACTCTCATTTTGATCAAAGAAGTACATCTACCCGGGTCAGATTTCATTCTCCGGTGCCCCGGGGCCCCCTTTGGGGAACTTTGATCAGACAAAAAAAAGGGGATCTTGATTGGTTTTCTCGTTCAATCAAATAGGGGGATCTTTGTCAAGGCTTTTCACAATCCATGCTTTTCCAAGTCTTCATGTTTGATCTTGTGCGGAGCGTCCTTTAGGCCTGAGGGTCGTCTGCCTATAGGAATAGAGCTGTCTCAATGCGTTTTGGCTGAAAGTCCAATTTCATACCTCAAGCTGCGCGGTGAAATCCAAGTCATCAGTAGACGGAACATCGAAAGACTCCGGGGGGACCTCAGAAGTATACTTTCGTCAAATCTTTCCTAACTTGAAGCGGAGAACACGACCTAACGACCATATGAGTCCGATGATTCTCTCCAATTCCTGTTTTCGGGGTGCATTCAAAGGAAAGAGACCTATGTTTTCTTCGCTAAAGATATTCACTAAGCAGGCAGGTTGGAAAGGCCCAGGCCTGACCTCTCTTTAGGGGCCGTTGAAAGAAGACATCAAGTGAATCTTTCGTGCATTGGGCATTTGATCTATCTAATGTTGTGGTCAAAAAAAGGGTCTGTTGGATTTCGACTCAGTAGGTTTTGCTGTCTTATTAGTTGCTGGTTGGGATACACAAAAGGGCGGCTTTTTCAAAAGATATATGACAAACATGGTATCAGAGCCTTGATTCTGCCAGCCGGAAGAGGTGCCCTTTAGGTACATGCCAACTCTTTGCTTTGACAAAAGGCGCTTTCAAAAGCCCTTTTGAATCTGGTCATTGAACCAGCGAAAAGAAGAACCTGAACTCTAAGGCCGTACCATCCTTGTTCGACTTGACTTTTCTCGAAAAGCCCAATTACGAATCTCAATCTGTGCACCGACACATTCGTCTCTTTAGCCCGGAGCATGGGACTCAATCAAAAAGAAAATCTCTCTTGCCGGGAACTTCTGTGTCTACCTACGCAGCTCCCTTTTGAGGCGAAGTCAGAACCGATCGCAGACCCAATCGCCAAGAAAGCAGAATCCCACAGGTACGAAAGGGTAGCTATTCCTCGCATCTCGCAAGAAAGGAATAGGACAAAGGAAGGGCTTGAAGGAAAGAACAAGCCTTCAAGTGGACGGCAAGGTTTTTCCATGTGCCATGCCAAGTCCAAAGGTCTTTCATGTGCCGGTGGGAAAGTGGAAGGTCTTTCAAGGTGTCGGGGGAAAGTCCAAAGTTGTCGAAGGCGGATACCAGGTATCATCTATTTATTCACAAGGTCGGAGCGCTTATCAAGTTCAAAGTCCGGAAGGGAAGTGGATACCAAGTACCGAGGCACGTAGCCCTTGTTGAGCAACTCTTCCACTCTTTATACCAAGCCTTTCTCCATGAACAGCATGCCCTTCACTTAAGGTCTTCATGTTCCCTTCTGAAAGCCAAGTCCAACGTGAAAGCCTTTTTTGAAACCCTTTCTCCGTCCTTGACAAGTGGAAGGGATTACTGAACTCACCTTTCTATGGCCGTTCAGAAAGCAAAAGGGGGCCGGGGCCGGGGCACAATATGGGGAACTTCTTGATAGAATGAGTGGAACTTCTGAATCTGCTGCTACTGATGACAGTCCTCCCACTGAAAGAAGTGGAATAAGCAACCTTCTCCTTGACCAAAAGAAAGGATAGGGGAATTCCCTGATGCCTTTCTTTGTGGTTGGAAGCCTAATGTATGCAATGCAATTCAGTGCACTCGCCCGGACATCGGCCGTCAGTGTGACTAGTAGATTGACTAGTCACCCCGGTTTGGAGCATTGGAATGCATCGCTAAGGATAATGAAGTATCTCGCGCATTGATCTTTATCTGTTGTATGGAAGATCAAAGTCAAAAACTAGAAGGATATAGCGATGCGGATTAGGGAAGAGATTTGGATGAAAGCAAATCCCAGACATCCTTTAATAGTAAGCAAACACGAACGAATCAAAGCAGGAGAGACTCTTTCTGGCAAGACTTTTGAGAAACCTCAATGGAATCTCCCAATACTAGATGACATGACAAGAAGGAAGCGATTCCTTACAAGACGAGACTTTCATACGATTCAAAATACACCAACTCGCTTGGCTGACTGACTTTCAAGCTTTCCTTTCTTTGCCCCTCGTTCGGGAGAGGGTTTCTCCGCTCTGGTTCACCACCCCATATTGACTAAGCTCCTGTCAGAGTTCCGGTTTCCGGGCAATCTGAATATAAGTCGTCTCCTTTTATCACGGCTGAAGTACTTTCTTTTGATGTTTTCCTTTTCCTTGGCAACGACAGTATGCGCGACGGGCCTGAAAAAGCGGCAGCCTAGTATTGAGAGAGCATAGCAAGCTGTTCTCCGTGGTTACCTCAAATTGAGAATTCTTGCTTGAGATGCAAGCAATCAATGGAAGGGAGGGCTGCCGTTCGTCAGTGCTTAACTACTCCATAGGTCCTCTGTATCGGGTTCACGCTCGAACCATACCGAAATGGATTGGGAATGACGTTTGATGCGGGACTACCAGCCAGGTACATACGGCCAGACGCACTCCAATCTCGAGTCACGTCCCGACCTACAGCGACCATTTCGCCTGGACCGGAAGAGATTGCTCAGGTCTGGGTCACAAAGCCAAGGAGGGTGATTTGGCCCATCAGACTCTCTTCATTTCAAAACAAGATCCCCAGAGGGGGAACTTTGAGACTCTGGGGGGCCCCCTCTGGGGATTCTTTGATAATCCGAGCTTGTTCCAGATCAAAAGTTGGCTAGATTGAGAGAGAAGCTAAAAGACCATCTGTAACTTGTCGGTGACATTTGATCTGATGTGCTCTTTCTATTAGAGACTATATTGATTCCAGTTGCATATATGGAATGATTGTCTGAATGTGTTTTGCTCAGATTTGTCATATTCCCCTGCGTGAAGGTATATGGTTATCAGAAATTGGGCAATAACTGCAGGGTTAGCCTTCATATGCTCCGCTGATGGGGTAGTCTCATTGAAGAATAATGAACATAATGTGATGACGTAGATCAATGGAAAATCGAATGCCAATAATGACTCAGTCAATATGTTCATACCTGCGTGGAGGTCAGAGACTCAGTCAACAACTCACTTGAATGGGTCAATTCTTGTGCACTTCCTCTCTCTTTGATCTGATACGATCAAACTGAATGAAGCAGAGTTGTAAATGGAGAGGTACTTCGATGAGTATAGCACTTCTCTTTGTGACGAGATTGAGACCTTCTCGGAGGTTCTTCTGATTGGATCGTGCTTTCGTGGGCACTTCTTTGAATAGGATTTTGATCCTGCAAGAACACTTTTTTTTTTGAGAGTCAAATGACGTTCGAGACCCTGAAGAGGGGGTCGTCGAGTCTCGAGGGTTTGTGCGAACCGCTCGACACGGGGATGCTTCGTGGAGCACATGGTCCCCTTCTTGTTTTTGTTGGCATATGAGACCATCGTGGTGATCTCACGTCTCGAGAGCTACTGTCTGCATCTCGACACGGCGGCCCGTGGGTCACCTCAATATCAATAGTGGGGGTTGTCCCTTCCGGATAGGGGGTGTCCCTTTTTGAGTGCATCGTGGTGCACTATTTTGGTGCATCATGATGCAATCTTTGGCACCTTTATCTAATTTGCCACCCGAGTAGTTGGCCAAACTACTCGAGGACCAGGGATGAGGGCTGTGCTCTTTGCGCTTCCCTGGGGACTTCCTTTCTCGATCTCCTCTAGGACAAAATCGAAGTCAATTAGTCCTGATCTCCTGCATTGCTAGTCTGAATCTTTGACCTTATTTCACTAGTCTCAGGGACATATCTCTATCTCTGGTGTCCGGGCAGGGACATATCTCTATCTCTGGTGTCCGGGGGGGCCCCCTCTGGGGATCTTTTTTGGGGAGGGGTTCAATACTAGGCTATCGCTGGAAGCAGTCCTAAAGGATGCCTTGATTCCTCAAATCAAAGGAACACCGCTCCGTGGGTCTTCAATCATAAGAAACTATCTCTCGAGAAAGTCAGGTTATTGATTCCTCAAATCCAGGTTAGTCAAACTCCAGCTAAAGCGGAAAAGAGGAAGAGTGCCCGCTAGAATCTTCTTTCCATTCCATACCCCAAAGGGGGCCGGGCCCCCCATCTCCCTGCGTCAAAGCTTGATGTTTGAGTACTGGCCTTCCTCTCGCTCTTCTTTCCATTCCATACCCCAGAGGGTCCCCCCGTCCGATCGCTTTCAGGAAAGGAGCATTGCCAAATATGTGATTTGCCGAGGTGCCCAACATTCCTGACTGATGGATGTCTAGGTGTTCCCAAAGATGTACTTTCGGTGTCAAGAAAAGATCCTGCTAAACCTGAATCAGGAGATCCGCTCAATGGTCTATTTTAGGTACCGTGCCCGATTTTCAGAAATCGAAGAAGTTGCTTGACCTTCTCCTTGTGACCTACGAGCCAAGAATGAAGAAAGAATTCTTGTTCTAGCCAAAACTCATTTTCCACATTATGAAATCTGAGAGAGAAGGGCGTGAAAGCAGAAGAGGTATCTCAGAAAAGCGCCATTCCCATACCATGAAAAAAGAGGAGTGGATTTGAAGCTAGGCTCAGTCAAAGGTTTTGATTGTTATGACGGTCCATCAAATGATTATCAGTCACTTTCTTTGTAGTGTAGAGTAGTGTAGAAAGATTCCCTTC